>JAOTRH010000020.1:1260172-1305819 GCA_034768845.1 Heliamphora exappendiculata | reverse complement strand
TATATATATATATATATATATATATATATATATATGTGTGTGTGTGTGTGTGTGTGTGTGTGTGTGTGTGTGTGCGCACGTGTGTGGGGTTCGGTTGGTCGAGTTGTGATTTTGGGAGTCGTGTTGTGGCTTCGGGTGGCGTCGTGATATATTGTTGTACGTGATTATGTGCATTTATAACTATTTATTTATGTACGGATTATATAAGTAGATTACATGATTTTGGTATCGTTACGTGTACTGTGGTTGCATGCTTTAAAATTCAGAAATTTTATAGGCATGATTATGTAGAATATGAGGAACGAATGCATGTTGCATGAGTTGCAAGTGTTGTGTGAGTCGCATGTGTAGCATGTGACATGATTTGTGTAACGTAGTGATAGTACGTGGCTTTATGCACTTAAACCCTAGTTTAGTATGCATGTTTTGATGCGATTTTATCCCGTGATTTAGGCATGTGTAGAGATGCCTGTTAATACGTAGATTTGTATCTGTATTGCATATGTGGGGCAGATTTTGATCCCTCGGTGAAAGTTCGTGAAGATATGCATATGAGAACAGATAATGGTCCTAGGGTGAAAGTCTGTGAAGATATATGTTAGCTCTGGTCAATGAGGCCTTAGTGAGGGCAGATAATGGTCCTGCAGTGAAAGTCCGTGAAGATATGTGATAAGGGCAGATGATGGTTCTACGGTGAAAGTTCCTGAAGAAGTGTGTTGCACGGGTTACATGTGTTGTGTGTGTTACAAGGGTTATGTGGGTTGCATAAATGGGGGCTGCGGTCCTTCGGTGGAAGTCTAAGAAGATACATGGATTGCATAAACTGCATTGTGGGACGAATAGACCAATTTTCAAATTATTTTTAAGAGTCGTGTGAATTGCCATCTAAAAACCCTTTTTCAACTATTTTCAAGGCTCTTGTGAGTGAGTCAAAACATGGTTTGTATCCTCATTTTTTCGTTGCATGTGAAAA
Source organism: Heliamphora exappendiculata (assembly GCA_034768845.1). Classification (NCBI taxonomy): domain Eukaryota; kingdom Viridiplantae; phylum Streptophyta; class Magnoliopsida; order Ericales; family Sarraceniaceae; genus Heliamphora; species Heliamphora exappendiculata. The sequence goes on along the minus strand of JAOTRH010000020.1, from coordinate 1,304,846 downwards.
CTCGTTTTAAAGGCTTGAAAGGGAGTTTAAAAACTGCACCTCATTTTCTTAGCATGTTTAGCTTATACTGCATGTGTTATTTAGTATCTGTTGAGCTTTGGCTCACGGTGTGGGATTTGATTTTCTTCAGGTACCGGTCACGCAGGTTGATTTGGAGTTGCCGAAGAGGTAGAAGAGCTGTAGTATTCCTTTTTGTTCTTTTTGTTACATGTATGTTGTAACATATTTTTCTGGTGTTGAAACCATGTTATGTATGCCGTTTGGAAATTATATGCAATCCATGTATGGTTTAATTTGAGAGTGTATTCTTAGGTTGGTTATTTGTGGGTGTTTCACGTGACCCAGAGTTTGGGATATAACAGCTTGGTATCAGAGCTCTGGGTTCGAATACCTAAGAGCCATGGAAAGAGGGTGTATCTCGTGTGAGGTTGATTGTGTGTGCTTGATTGCATGTGCTTGATTGCATGTGCTTAGATTCTTTGATAACATGAACGTGTCAGCATATTAAATATGTGAATGATGTGTATATATGAGCATGAGGGTTGAATCTTGGGATTAATTAGTCTTGCCATTGGGCGTTTAGATTAACAAACTTGGGAGCCAAGTTAGAAACGCGTTTAGCTGACGTGATTTCTAGTAGGGAATCTGAGTAAGTTATCCTGATTGACATGTCATTCTTGTTGGTTCTCCTTAGTATGTGGGGTTTTGTTTAGCATGAACCTATGTGCTTATGTGTTAGCATGCTTATGTGGTTTATGCTATGTTCTGCATCTCATGTTCTGTCTTTTTCATAGAGACGCGATGTCTGTGAGGAGAGGACGAGGCCGTGGTCGAGGCCGTGACTGTGGAATTGGCTAAGGAGATGTTTATATCCTTGATGCTGGGGATGCAAATGCTCTCCTGGGACCGATGGACGCGATGGAGTTGTTGCGTGTGCTGGCGGGTTTTATCCAGCAGTTGGTTAGAGGTGAGATCGTTAGGGAGAGAGAGGGAGTACCTGATGCGAGGGCTACAGTAGCGATGCGGGAGTTCATGCGCATGGATCCACCAACCTTTGCGGGAGATCCTAATCCTATTGTGGCGACCGAGTGGTTAAAGTTGGTGACTCAGATCCTGGACACATTGCAGATTGATGAAGACGAGTTGCGGGTTTCTTTTACTACCTTCCAGCTAAGGGGTGCTGCTCACGCATGGTGAAAATATGCCAGGGCCATTGTGGGAGTCACATGGACAACCTTTACAGGAGTGTTTCTGGAGAAATACTTTCCGGCTTCGGAGAAGGACTTATACAGGGAGGAGTTCTACACTCTTACCTATGGGGCCATGGACATCATGCAATATGAGGCCAAGTTTACGAGCTTATCCCGATTTGCACCGGAGTTGGTGAGCACAGACGAGCTGCGATCTATGAGGTTTGAGTGGGGCTTAAGGCCGACGATCAGTGTGTGACCCTGAACCATTTTCTTTTTCGGCATTTTTTGACACGCATTTTGCATTTTCGTCATTGCATGATTATATGCGTTTTGATGCATGTTTGAGGGTAGAGATGTATATGGGGAAGGTTCTGAGGGCCGTAGGGTGTTACAGTACAAATTTCAAAAATTAAAAAAAAAGATATTTTGGAGACCTATAAATATCTGAAGTTAGATATTTTCTAAAACTTCTCGAGTAAGTTTTTTATTTTCTCTCTGCCTTCTCTCTAACTTCTCGGTGGCCCGGGACTCAATTTTCAACGATCTAACAGCAGATCCTTACTTTTGGCGTCGTGGTTTACGCAACTATTCGGACATAATTTTATTCTGGCAAAGCTTGGTCTTGCACGTGATTTTAGGCACTGAGTTTTTAACTCACCGAGGTAGGATCCTAGACTCTCATGTCTTATAAGGTGCTACGTGTAATCGTGTGTGTTTTTAATTGTTAGATTGTTGTAGATTTGATCTTGTTTAAAAGTTGGGTTTTTGGGTTTAAAATCTATTTTTTTGTTGGTTTTGGTGGATGGAATCGGGTATCGAGAGTTTCTTTTGAGGTCTTAGTGCTAAGCCTGGGCGTGTGTATATATGAGGGTGTTGAATCGGTGTTTGGAGGTGTTGATTTGAGGTTTGGAGGCTGGAACACGTAGCTCAAAAACGGTGTTCGCCCCAGTTCAGTTAACCGAACCTATGAGTTCAGTCGACTGGATCTTGGTTCTTGAGTTTGGTCGACTGGACCTCGAGGGTTAGTCGACTGGACAGCGCTTTGAGGTGTTTTTTGTGGTTTCCAGTGTGTTGTTCAGTCGACTGGGGGTTGGGTCCAGTCCACTGAAGTGCTGGGGTGTGTTTTTGGTGGTTCGGTGGTTGGGTTTTGGTTTTCAATCGAAGTCCTATGGTATTCAATTGATTAATTTATGGGATTAGTTAATTCAAATACATGTGGATCCCTTTTGGGGTTCAGTTGCTCGTGTGGTGGTTTTAGGGTTCGTGTCTTGATCCCGGGTGCTTGTTTAGATGCCGTCCTCGGGTTTACGTGCATGATTAGGTTTGGGGTGTTGTGACACGGTTGTGTGCATGACGGTTAAGCAGGAGAAGTGTGAGTTCGTGGTTTAGTTTTAAGGTGAGGTTTTGGTGAGAACCAGGTTTGTGGGTTTGGTGTTGGCCTTTGGTTAGGTCAAGTTCTGTAGGTTTGTTATTCGTGTTGGCGCGTGTGGGCATCGTGGGTCCAGGTGTATGGATGTCGGGTTACGTGGCGGGTGGCTTCGTGATGTGAGGTTATATGTGACTATGTGCTTTTATAACTGACCTTGTACATTTATGACTCTGTTTTATTTATGTACAGAATATGTAAGTGGATTACATGGTATGGATATCGTTATGTGTAACGTGGTTTATGCTTTAAAACCCAGAGTTTTATAGGCATGTGACGTGGTCGGTGAAATATAGTGTTGATATGTAGTTTTATGCATTAATTCCTGGTTTAGGTTTGCATATGATTATGGAATGGGATATATGTTAATTCCGGTTAACGATGCACGGGTGTGTGTGTGGGTGTGTGTACGCTCTGTCAGCTGAAACGAGGTCCTGACGAGGTACTTGTGTGTATGTGCTATGTTGGCTGAAACGAGGTCCAGATGAGGCATATGTGTACGTGCTATCGGTCGGCTGAAATGAGGTCCTAACGAAGCATGGGTGTGTGCTATCAGGTGGCTGAAATGAGGTCCTGATGAAGCACTTGTGTGAATGTGGGTGTGTGTGCTATCCAAAGGGTTGAAACGAGATCCCGAGGAGACATGTGTTACATAGATTGCATGAATTGCATTATGGGACGGATAATACCAATTTCGAATTGTTTTTAAGACTCGCGTGTGTCGGGTTGTGAAAACCATTTTCAAACTATTTTTCGAGGCTCTTGTGAGTCCAACATGGTTATTATCCTCGCTTTCTCTTACTTGTGAAATTATTTTTAATAGCTTGAAAGAGAGTCAAAAACTACATCTCGTTTTTCTAACATGTTTAGCTTATACTGCCTATGCTATTTAGTATCTGCTGACCCATAGCTCACGATGTGGGATTTAAAATATTTTTTAGGTACCGGTCACGCAGGTTGATCCGGAGGTGCCAAAAGGGTGGAAGATCTGTAGTCTTCCCTTTTGATAGTTTTTGGAGCATGCATGTTGTAACATATTTTTTCGGCGCTGGGGTCGTATAATGTAAGTCGTTTGGCGTTTATATACAATGTATGTATGTTTTATCTTGAGAGTGTATTCTCGGTTGGGTTTTATGTTTGGTTGTTGTGGGTGTTTCACATGACATGGAGTTTGGGGTGTGACAATCAGAGAGCGTGTGGTTGCGATGGGACTTCGGGTGTTCACAGAGCTGGTGGAGGCAACAGCGACGGTGGAGAACACTATGACTGAGATCCGAGCTTCTAGGGAGGCCAAGATACATCAGGGTGGGATAGAGGCGCAGACAGGTGGGTGTTCTAGCAAGAGGCAGAGGTCCTCTGGTCTTAGCTTTCATCCATTTGGACCACAAAGTTCTCTACACCAGCACCGTCAGTAGCTTCGTTAAGGAGGCCAGACCAGAGAGAGGTCAGATGTTACCGATGTGGACAGCTAGGGCATCGTGTATCAGATTGTTTACAGCCGAGGTAGTACCTGGATTCACGGTTGAAGCAGTCTTAGAGTCCCATACCGGATCAGTCACAGGGAGAGGGCCCCCTACTTGTTTTGGATGTGGTCAAATGGGACATATTCGAAGGAACTATCCCGAAAGAGAGAGTGCGCCGAGTACAATGGACACACCATAGGGTTCGTATGTGCAGAAGCGACAGAATTATCCTGCTGTTCAGACTTCCCGGATGGCAGGTGGGAGTACGTCAGTTCAGTCGGTATGACGCTGACAACGCCGAGTTATGGTGGACAGGGTAGAGCGACATTGCCCCAAGCTTATGCTTTTATAGCTCCTAATTCTTCGAGGGCACCGGTTGTGCTAGATGATGCAGATATGCCTTCAGCGAGCAGAGGTACTTTCTGAGTATGCTGACTTTGGGCCAGTTTTCTTGTTGCATCTGTTTGGGAGTTGGTGATAGATTCCTTGGGTGCTGTGATATTGAGGCAGTGGCTGGTGACGTTGTGAGATTGGGGTGAGTTGTAGATCCCGTGTCATTGAGATAGTTGACCGTTGTTTAGGATGCCTAACCTTGTTTAACTATATTCTAGGAATGGTTCGGCTGACCATCATGTATGCATGTATCGATTACGATCGATGGTTTGTTTCTTAACCTTGAGTTGAATTTCAGGGACAAAATTCCTTTAAGGGGGGTAGAGTTGTGAGACCCTGACCCGTTTTTTTTTTACGTTTTTTGACGTGCTTTTAGCATTTTTGCTTTAGCATGTTTAAATGCTTTTTATATGCATGATCATGGTTAGATATAAATGTGGGGTAAGTTCCTGGGACCGTAGGATATTACGGTGCGAATTTCGAAAAATTTCAAAAAAAGATATTTTAGAGGCCTATAAATATTTAGAGTTAAATATTTTCAAAAGCTATTTTAAAAACTTCTTCAATAAGTTTCATTTTTCTCTCTACCTTCCCTTCAAGTTCTCGGGGGCCTGGGGCTCGGTTTTTAACGATCCAACAGCGGATCCTTCCTATTGGCACGGTGGGCTACGCGTTCATCTAGACGAAATTCTATTCTGGCAAGCTCCATTTTGCACGTGGTTCGATGCATTGAGTTTTTAACTCATCGAGGTAGGATCCTATACTCTCATGTCTTATAAGGGTACATGTGTAATCGTGCGTGTTTTTATCAATTAGATTGTTGTAGATGTGATTTTATGTTTCAATTAGGTTTTGGGTTTAAAACCCATTTTTCGGCAATTTCGGTGGATGGAATCGGGTGTCGGGTGTTTCTTTCGTGGTTTTGGTGTTAGGCTTGGGCGTGTGGATGTCCGAGGGTGTTAGATGGGTGTTTGGAGGCGTTGATTCGAGATTTGGAGAGCCAAACACGTAGCTCAGAACCTGTTTTTCCTTGGGTTTAGTCGACTGGATCGTGAGGGTCAATCGACTGGACCGTGAGGGCCAGTCGACTGGACAGTGTGTTTGGGCATTTTTGGGCCTCTTCCAGTGTGTTGTTCAGTCGACTAGGGGTTGGGGTCCAATCGACTAGACCTGGGCAGTTTTGTGTTGGTGGTTTGGTGGTTGGTTCATAGTTTTCGATTGGGTTTCAATGGTATTCGATTGATTAGTTATGGGATTAATCAATTGAAATACTATTGGATTCTTTTCGAGGTTCGGTTGGTCGGGTTGTGGTTTTGGGAGTCGCGCTGTGACTTCAAGTGTTCGTTTAGGTGTCGTCCTCGGGGATGACAGGCATGGTTAGATGCAGGTTGTCGGGGCATGGTTATGTGCGTCGTGGTTAGGTATGGAGCGTGTTTGGGCTCATGGCACCTTTGGAGGAAAGGTGGTGTTTTGTGACCTCGCGGTTTGAGGGGTTTAGCCTTGGCCTTCGGGTTAGGCTAGGTTTTGTGAGTTGTTAGTTGTCCTTGTGAGTGGATGCTGGTTTGTTCTGACGGGTGGCGTCGTGATATATTGTTATACGTGATTATGTGCATTTATAACTGTTTACTTATGTATGGATTAAATAAGTGGATTACTTGATTTTGGTATCGTTATGTGTACCGTGGTTGCATGCTTTAAAACTCAGAAGTTTTATAGGCATGGTTATGTGGAATATGAGGAACAGATACATGTTGCATGAGTTGCAAGTGTTGTGTGAGTCGTGTATGTAGCATGTGACGTGATTTGTGTAACGTAGTGATAGTACGCGACTTTATACATTTAAACCCTGGTTTAGTATGCATGTTTTGATGCGGTTTTATCCCGTGGTTTAGGCATGTGCAGAGATGCCCGTTAATACGTAGATTTGTATCTGTATTGCATATGTGGGGCGAATTTTGGTCGCTCGATGAAAGTACATGAAGATATGCATATGAGGAAGGATAATGGTCCTACGGTTAAAGTCCGTGAATATATCTGTTGGCTCTGGTCAATGAGGCCTTAGTGAGGCCGAATAATGGTCCTGCGGTGAAAGTCCATAAAAATATGTGATGAGGGCGGATGAAGGTCCTACGGTGAAAGTTCCTGAAGAAGTGTGCTGGAAGAGTTGCGTGCATTGTGTGTGTTGCACGGGTTATGTGTGTTGTATAAACGGGGGCTGCAGTCCTTCGGTGGAAGTCCGAGAAGATAATGGATTGTATGAACTGCATTGTGGGACGAATAGACCAACTTTCAAATTATTTTTAAGAGTCTTGTGAATCGCGATCCAAAAACCATTTTTCAACTATTTTCAAAGCTCTTGTGAGTGAGTCAAAACATAGTTTGTATCATCGTTTTCCTATTGCATGTGAAAACTCGTTTTAAAGGCTTGAAAGAGAGTCTAAAAACTGCACTTCGTTTTCCTAGCATGTTTAGCTTATACTGGACGTGTTTTTTAGTATCTGCTGAGTTTTGGCTCACGGTGTGAGATTTGATTTTCTTCAGGTACCAGTCATGCAAGTTGATCTGGAGGTGTTAGAGAGGTGAAAAGCTGTAGTCTTTCTTTTTGTTCTTTCTGTTACATGTATGTTGTAATATGTTTTTCTAGTATGGAATAGTGTTATGTATGCCGTTTGGTAATTATGTACAATGCATGTATGATTTAATTTGAGAATGTATTCTCAAATTGGTTGTTTGTGGGTGTTTTATGTAATTCAAAATTTGTGATGTGACATGGAGAGAATGCAAGAGAGGGAGGCAGAGAGAGAAAGAGAAAGAGAGAGAGAGAGAGAGAGATAGAGATAGATGAGACACAGAGTGAGAGAGCGAACAGAGAGCGAGAAAGAGAGGAGACATAGAGAGTAAGAGAGAGAAATGTTGTGATGGTTCAAATTTGGAGGGCTCAGATTAGATAGTGGGGGAGAGGATGCTCTGGCTATTGAGATATTAGCTTGGACGGCTGAGATTGGCTGGAAATTAAGTTTTATCATTGAACGGCTGAAACAGGTTGGTCATCATGCCCCCAAACCGCCGTTGGGTATGCGAGCACGACCCCAAGCACTAACGAGCAGAGAAACAAGAGCAGAGAAGGGGAGAGATGACACTCGGGCTGATCAATGCGAACCCAGTGGTTCACGCGAAGAAGGAGAGGATCCCTCGTACCGAGGATCTTCACGGGGACGATGCCGTCGATCCTCTCGAAATATATGATATCCTTTTGTCTATCTGACCTCAAATTTCCATTCCCCTTTTCCTTCTCTTTTCAAATATATGTTCATAATAAGCTCTGCCTCCGTTTGGTTGCTGAGAAACTGGATGAAAGATTAAGAAATTAAAAACTTGATAAAGCCATATAAATGCGTTCGAGTTGATTTTGGCGGAAAGATTAAGAAATTATCAACTTGATAAAGCCGTATAAATGCATTCGAGTTGATTTTGGAGGAAAGATTAAGAAATTAACAACTTGATAAAGCCGTATAAATGCATTCGAGTAGATTTTTTTTCCCTGTGTTTTTGAGATGATGAATTAAGAACATATGGAGATCCAGAATCATCATCTCTTTTGTTTACTTTCGTAAAATCTTCTTGGAAACCATCGGACATCGGTAAGTTGTGGATTGCACCAAAAGATAGATTAATATGTGAGGATTGCTATTAGAGTTTGGGGGATTGCAATCTTTGACTTGAATCGATACATTTTGTGCGGGATATAAGAGATCCGGAGCATCCGTATTCGTTGGAACAGCTCAGTGTTCTCTCGGAGGAGTCCATTACTGTCGATGAGAAGCTCGGCCGCATCCTGTGAGTGCTAATGAGTATTATTAGTTACTACTCTTATATAATTGACGGGATAAATTTTTATTTTGCACCTTTCTTTGTGTTTGATCTGTTGTTATTGAGGGGCAATCTCCTGAGATAGTCTTCCATGGCCCAGATTCAACCTCAAAAGGATCAAGGAAACTGTTAGGAAGGGCGTTGGTGTGTTTTCCGGTGGAATCTCCTCCGACGGTTAAGTTAGTAATCCGGTTGAGTGGGAGCTAAGTAAGAATGATAACCAGAATGATAGAGAATGCGTACCTAGGGTTTTTGTTATGCCCTTTTTATCTAATTCCAAATACACATGGCAAGCGTATCACGTGCAGGCCGTTAGGTCCGTACAACCATATTTCCCAATCTGAGTCACGTGTCGTATTGAATATGCGCTAACTCAGGTCATCACGATGATGATGACCAGACAAGTAGAAAGGCTGACCAGGAAACTGGGCATGTGTAACTGGTCAAATGCTCAGCGGACCATTCTGATCATCCTTCGTACTGCTGATCAGTTGATGAATATCTATCGCAATAAGATGGGCTCGACTCCTATTAAACAGGGCCCTAAAAGGTCTGGGCCTTGACTCCTCATCCCTATCAATACCCATCAATTGTCCCCTATTCTTTATTAGTGCATTTGTAGTAGTGTAGTGTTGAAGAATACTTACATGAAGGTATATCTGTGAGCTTTAATTATGCATGTGATGGGAAGAGAAACTTCAATTGGTAGTTCAGTTGGCTAAGGACAAAATAGTAACAGCCGGCGGGGTGGTTGTTGGGACTCCCAAGGGAGGCGATATGATTTCTATTTATTTATTTTTGGAATATGTTGCACCGCCCTTTTTGCACTTCTATCGCCACATGTCATTCATTGCCTAGCAGCCATTGCCGCTAACTGGCGTCGTTTTTAGACTGTAGATATCTTTAATCTACATTTAATCTCATTCGTCAAAATTTAGAACGCCTATATGCATTTTCAAATGGCAAACGGGAAGGTTATTTTCACTTCCAACTTCCCAAATGTGAAAAGAGAGAGAGAGAAAGAGGGCTTTAGGTTCCTTTCGACGGTTCAGAAAGGGATTCGACATTCATTCATCTTGATTCTCCATTTCGAAGCTGGGTAAATCGCTCTTTTTCCCCTCTTCTGATCCTATTTCTATTTGTCGCTTATAGTGGGGTAGTACCTACAAGAAATCTTTTTGTTTTCGTTTTCCATTCCATGCTTTTAATACGGTTAGGGTTTTGTCGAGAATAGTAGTTCGTATTCTAGCACTGCTGATGAAAACTCTATGTCCGGCGGTAGGAGACATATTGTTTTGTCTAGCGACTCTGATGAAGAGGTTAATCCTCTTTACTAGAGATTAGGGAGAAATATCTCGCTAAGCCTCCCGTCGTAGAAAGCTTGTCTTCTAGTTCTAACTCTACACCTATAGCTGACTATATACTTCGAGCCCACCTTCCCCCATAAGCTGATCTCCCTTGCCTTGTGCTATTAAATTTTGTGAGACTTTCGAACTACATTTCTATTCTTTACTCTTAGGGACGAGAGTTCGCCTATGAAGATCCCAGAAGAGGGATTAACTCAGCATCGCTCCCGTCGCAGTAAGTCTGCTCCTCCACCTCCGTAGGAAGGGGAGGAATTGGCTTCGTTGGAGGCCTCTGTATTTGATTACGCCCGTCAATAGGCTCTTATATGCCACCCTCATCGCACCATAAGCGGTTTTCACATACATTTGACCCCCGATGGGATACCCTCGTCTGTTGATGCCTTCGAGCTTGGTCGATTTCAGTCACAATACGAAATCCTATGCTTAGTTTGTTTGAGGGCCACTGCTCAGGACGAGGGCCTGCTTAGACCTACTAGGGGAGGTTTGCTTATTTGAGGGGGCCATTCCAGCAGGACTCCTATTTCTCCTACCTCGACTCGTGAGGTAGCTTTTTCAATTCTTGGAGATTGGCCCAGGTCAGCTGGTCCCTAATGTGTGGGGGATCCTTATGGGATGCATGGTTCTGCGACCAGCCTTCAGCGAGCAGAAATTTTCCCTAACCCTCCAAAAATTTTTGTGGTGCAACAAACCAGTGGAGCTATTCTCTGGTTTCATCAGCTTACACGCCCGCGACAAACGTGGACTGATCACAAGCCTGCCTAAGGTGAATATGGGTTGGAAGAACCGTTTCTTCTTCGTTTCTGGAGATGGCTGGGGATTCCAACCATAGGAGGATGTGGATGAATCTACGTCTCTGATTCAGAGAGTTTGGTCAAATCCGAAGAAGGATCGCCAGTATATTGTCACTTCTTTTCTCTTTCTTTTTGTTTTTGAAAAAAAAAGAATTATAGTTGGGGAGTTTCACTTCAATTTTGTGGGGGTTTGTCTTTAAGTCGTGCTTGGAGTCTCGACATCTCCAATGAGGAGGAGAGAATCCTGTCTGTCCAATCCTTTGAGGATAGGATTTGGTCAACTTTGGTCACTTCGGAGAGTCTGAGTATCTTCTTGGCCCTAAGCCTTCCTTTGCTGCATTAATGTTATTTTGCAACGGCATGAATTGCATGAATTGCATGCTTACATCGGTATGCGGGTGAATTGTTTGCGTGTGCTATGTGTTTATATGAGCTTGGGGGTTGGGTCTTAGGGTGATATGGCATGCCATTAGGCGTCCGGTCATCTACTTTGGAGTTCGAAGTAGAAAAATGTTTGGCCGACGTTTTTTCTATGAGAAATTTGAATTAGTTACCCGGATTGCTATGCCAACCCTAAGGTTTGCCCCCGGTATGTGATTATGTGTTTGTGTGATCAGGTTTGAGTATGATTAAGTACGTTTGTATTATGAGTGAGTTTACTTTCAGAGAAAGACGATATATTTATGAATTGTGTATTGACGATTTTCATTTTCTTCGTACAGTGATGCCTTCTAGACAAGGGATAGAGGTTGCGATTGCGGCCGAGGGTGCGTTGAAGCGCTAATTCCTGAAGGAGGGGATGCTAATGCCCCGTAGGAACAATCTGGTGGTGTAAATGTTACGCAAGAGATACTGAACACGTTGAAGGCTATAATTGAGACCAATCATGGAGGAGTGAGAAATCCCGAACCAAGGGCTACCTTAATGATGAGGGAATTTCAATGGTTGAATCGTCCAACCTATGCGGGAGAGCCTGATCCAAAGATAGCAACAGAGTGGCTGGAGGTGACCACAAGAATTTTAGATACTTTGCAGATAATGGAGGATGATTTTAGGGTTAGTTTTGCGACTTTTCAACTCTGAGGTGATGAGAAAGAATGGTGGAAGTTCGCAAGGACAACGGTAGATGGTACGTGGGCAGTGTTTACCGCGGTGTTCTTGGAAAAATACTTTCTTGAGTCTATCCGAGATACCTATAGGGAGGAGTTCTTATCGCTGATACAAGGAACAATGTCTGTTATACAATATGAAGCGAAATTTACTAGTTTGTCGAAGTTTGCGCAAGAAATGGTGTCGACCGAAGAATTGAGGGCAAAAAGGTTTGAGAGGGGATTACGGCCTGTTATTCGAGAAAAGGTGGCGGCACTACGAATTAAGGTCTTTTCGGAGTTGGTTGAGGCAGCAATGACAGTAGTAAACACGTTAGCTGACAATCAAAGAATTAGGAAAAACATATCACAATCAGTAGCTATAAGTACACAATCTGAGAGACGACCATTTAAGAGACGGAGATCGGGGTAGGTTGATACGAGTTCGTTACTACAGGGATCATATTAGACCCAGTGCTCTGCTCCCACACCATCAGTGGTCTCTTCGGCTCGTCATGAACATTGAGAGTTCGGGTGTTTTACATGTGGGCAGCCAGGGCACAGTGCTAGGGATTGCCTACATAAGGGGCAGGTACAAGGACAAATGCAATCATGCAGGGACGACAGTAGGGCTAGTTCTAGGGCCAGTCTCAGGAAAAACCACTTAGATGTTTCCAATGTGGTCATGAAGGACATATTCGGCGTGAATGCCCACAGAGAGGGACTATTCGAGGCGCATCTAGTACCCGACCAGTTCAGCAGCAGATATATAGTTAGCCACCGCAACAGGTAGAGGCACTTGTATCTCGAGCTCCTATGGAGGCGACATTCGCATAGTCAGTGCGCCAACCAGCAGGTAGAGGTATGGGACAGACTTTTGGAGTTTAGGGACGGGTTTATGCGACAGCAGAGACAAGCACTTCGTTGACTCCTACCGCACCCGAGACTACCATTAGTGCTCCAGTGATTAGAGGTACTTTACTAGTTTTCAGCTTGTGGGCTCATGTATTATTTGATACTACGCATCACACTCCATATCATTTTCGTTTACATCTGTTTTAGGCCTACCAATTGAAGTATTGAACACTGTATTAAATGTTGAAACACCTATTGGGGAAAGTGCGACATTGAAGCGTATTTGTAGGTCGTGTGAAATGGAGATAGTTGATCGTCGTCACGTTTTTTATCTTATTGTGCTAGATATGTTAGGATTTGATGTCATCCTCGGGATGGATTGACTGACAGCTTTTCACGCATTCATCGATTGTGATCAACAAAGGATATTTTTGTGTACTCCCGATGGAGACTCTTTTTTTTATGTGGGTGATAGAGATGATAAATCGGTACCTTGACCATATGACATGAGAAGTTCAGCGAGTGTACATTTGCTTATTTCTACTCTTCTAACACGGGATGACTCTTCAACCCGAGGAGAATTTCCTCCAGTAGTGAGCGAGTTTCTAGATGTATTTCTTGAATAATTGTTCGAGTTACTGCCTCACAAAGACGCAGAATTCTCTATTGAGTTTGTACTAGGAACCGCTCCGATATCTATGCCATTGTATTGCTTTGCTCTGGCAGAGTTGCAGGAATTGAAGATCTAACTGTAGGAATTGTTAGACAAGGGCTTTATCCGCCCTAGTGTCTCACCGTGGGGAGCTCCGGCTCTATTTGTTAAAAAGAAAGATGGTTCATTATGATTGTACATTGATTATCGGAAGCTAAATTAAGTGACGATAAAGAATAAGTATTCGATGCCTAGAATTGACGATCTCTTTGACCAATTGAAAGGTTCAACGTCTTTTTCGAAGATTGACCGAAGGTCCGGATATTATCAATTGAGGATCCAAGAGAATGATATTCCTAAGACGACATTTCGCACCCGCTATGGGCACTATGAGTTTTTGGTGATGCCGTTCGATTTAACAAATGCCCTTTGCGACATTTATGGATTTAATGAACCATGTCTTCCGACCGAATTTCGATCAGATCGTTGTTGTTTTTGTGGACGACATATTGATCTATTCATCAACCAAAGAAGTCCACGAGGAGCACTTGCGTGTGCACTTCATCTCTTAAGAAAGCATAGACTTTACGCCAAGTATGAGAAATGTGAATTCTGGTTTTCAGAAGTGAAATTTTTGGGACACGTATCAAAGGATGGAGTAGCTGTCGATTCATCAAAAGTTGAAGCAGTGCAGAATTGGGAAAGGCCAAAAAGCGTGTTCAAAATCAGGAGTTTCTTGGGTTTTGCAGGTTATTATCGCCGTTTTGTGAAAGATTTCTCCCGATTAGCCGCACCAATGACCCAACTTTCTTGAAAAGGGGTTAAATTTGCGTGGAATAATGCAATGTTAAATCGCCTTCTAAGAGTTGAAGAAGAGATTAACTAGTGCGCCGATTCTAGTTATACTAGAAAGAGGGCTTGGTTACGAGGTGTACTGCGACGCATCTTACGAAAGTTTAGCTTCCTATAATCAATGCACGATCGTAATGAACCATCTTTTTTACTAAATAGAGCCGGAGCTTCCCATGGTGAGATACTAGGGTGGATGAAGCCCTCGTCGAACAATTCCTGCAATTGAATCTTCAATTCTTGCAACTTTGTTGGAGCGAAGTGATATGATGGCATAGATATCGGAGTGGTTCTCGGTACAAGTTTAATAGAGAATTCTACATCTCTGTGAGGCGGTAACTTAAACAATTCTTCAGAAAATACACCTATAAACTCGCTCACTACTGGAGGAAATTCTCCTCGGGTTGAAGAGTCATCATGTGTTAGAAGAGTAGAAAGAAGCAAATGTACACTCGCCGAACTTCGCATGTTACGTGGTTGAGGTATCGAGTTATCATTTCTATCACCCACATAAAAGAAAGTCTCCATTGGGAGTACACAAAAAGATCCTTTGTCGATCACAATTGATGAATGCGTAAAAAGTCGTCAGCCAATCCATCCCAAGGATGACATCAAATCTCGACATATCCAGCACAATAAAATCAAAAACGTGATGATGATCAGCTATCTCTATTTCACACGACCTACAAATACACTTCAATGTCGCACTTTCCCTAATAGGTGTTTCAACATTTAAGATAGTGTTCAACACTTCAATTGGTAGGCCCAAAACAGATGCAAACGAAAATGATATGAAGGAGTGTGATGCGCCAGTGTCAAATAATACATGAGCCCACGAACTGAAAACTACTAAAGTACCTCTAGTCACTGGAGCACTAATTATAGTCTCGGGTGCGACGGGAGTCGACGAAGTGCATGTCTTTGTTGTCGCATAAACACGTCCCTAAACTCCAGAAGTCTGTCCCATACCTCTACCTGCAGGTTGGCGCACTGACTGTGCGAATGTCGTCTTCCTAGGAGCTCGAGATACCGGTGCCTCTGCTTACTGAGGTGGCTGACTGTATATCTGCAGTTGAGCTGGTTGGGTACTAGATGCGCCTCGGATAGCCCATCCTTGAGGGCATTCGCGCTGAATATGTCCTTCCTGACTACATTGAAAACATTTAAGTGGTCATTTCTCCTGAGACTGGCCCTGGAACTGGCCCTGCTGTTGTCCCTGCATCCGTCCTTGTACCTACCCCTTCTGTAGGCAATCCCTAGCTCTATGCCTTGGCTGCCCACATGTAAAACACCCGAACTCTCTACGCTCAGGACGAGCTGAGGAGACCGCCGATGGTGTGGAAGCAGAGCACTGGGTCTGATATGATCCATGTAGTAACGAACTCGTATCACCCTGCCCCGGTCTCCGTCTCTTAAACGGTCATCCCTCAAATTGTGTACTCATATCTACTGGTTGTGATTTGTTTTCCCTAATTCTTTGATTGCCAGCCAACGTGTTTTCTACTGTGATTGTTGCCTCAGCCAACTCCGAAAAGGCCCTAATTTGTAGTGCTACCACCTTCTCTCGAATAACAGCCCGTAATCACCTCGCAAACCTTTTTACCCTCAATTCTTCGGTTGACACCATTTATTGCGCTAACTTTGACAATCTAGTAAACTTCGCTTCATATTGTATAACAAACATAGTTCCCTGTATCAACGATAAGAACTCCTCCCTATAGGTATCTCGGATAGACTTAGGAAAGTATTTTTCCAAGAACATCGCGGTAAACATCGCCTACGTACCATCTACCGTTGTCTTTGCGAACTTTCACCATTCGTTCGCATCACAATGGAGTTGAAAAGTCGCAAAACTAACTCTAAGATCATCCTCCATTATCTGCAGAGTATTTAGAATTCTTATGGTCACCGCTAGCCACTCTGTTGCTATTTTCGAATCAGGCTCTCCCGCATAGGTTGGATAATTCAACTGTTGAAATTCCTTCATCATTGAGGTAGCCCTTGGTTCGAGATTTCTCACTCCTCCCTAGTTGGTCTCAACCATGGCCCTCAACGTGTTCAGTATCTCTTGCGTAACATTTACACCACCAGCTTATTCCTACAGGGCATTAGCATCCCCTCCTCCAGGAACTGGCGCTTCAATACGCCCTCAGCTGTGACCGCGACCTCTACCCCTTCCTTGTCTAGGTGGCATCACTATATGAAGAAAATGAAAATCGTCAATAAATAGTTCATAAATATATCGTCTTCCTCCGAAAGTAAATTCACTCATGATGCAAATGTACTTAATCATGCTCAAACCTGATCACACAAACACATAATCACATACCGAGAGAAAGCCTTAGGGTTGACATAGCAATCCGGGTAACTAATTCAAATTTCTCATAGAAAGAACGTCGGTTAAACGTTTTTCTATTTCGAACCCCAAAGTAGTTGACTGGACATCCAACGGCATGCCATATCACCCCAAGACCCAACCCCCAACCCCCATGCTCACATAAACACATAGCACACGCAGACAATTCACCCGCATACCCATGCAAGCATGCAATTCATATCCACCGGCAGAAGGACCTTGATGTTTCAAACTTCAAGGAGTATATCCCAGGGATCACCTCTACGAAAGCTGCTGACACTGTTCGAGAGAAGGGAAGTGGCAATCCCCTCAAGGAAGGAATCACTCTTGACCTGGGAGTGGGTTTGGGTGGTGGAGTCCTTGTCTCTGATTAAGGGAAGGGAAAATAAGTCATTCCTTCTTCTCTCTCCCCTTTGGAAGCAACTCAGTAGGTCCTCGTATCCTTTGTCTTCATAAAGGGGGATACAGGCCTGAAGATGATTGAGAGCTCTATTCCTCCCTGCGATCAGGAGGCGATGAATGCACTCACTGTGAGTGCTCTGAGTCAATGCTTCCATCAAGAGATGGCCAAGGTACATTCGCTGCTTGTCTTCTCTCTTCTCTTTTCCTTTTTTTTATTCTGTTTGATCGCACTATTAGCTGTGTAATTGTCTTACCATTGACACTTTGCTAACCATATATTTTCTTTCTTTCTTCTTAGGTTGTTGCTCTGGGCCACTATATGGCCTTACGTTTGATGAAGAAAGACACCTCTCTTTAGATTGCCGAGAGGAAATTTCTCTCAGCTGGTTAAAACATCAAGATGCTGAAGAGCGGAGTCGCAATTCTGAAGGCCGACCTAAAGAAGGCAAAAGGAGTCGTTGAAGGGTTGGAAAGAAGAATGCTAAACCTTGGAGGCCTCCATTTCCACTGAATGCGCAGTAGCAGTGGAGGCGTTCTAGAGATCTGATGAGCTGACTCATATCATCGCTGACCACATGAATTCTTTAGATGTTAGATTCATGATGGTCGAGCAGAAATGGGAGAGCGGCTTCAAAGCCTTTCATTAATGTGCCTAGAGCTTATTTCCTGATCAGGACTTTTCTCAAATCAAGGCTCAGGACGACGATGCTTCTGTAGTTGATGGGACTGCCCCTGCCGACGAAGCCGGAGAGGAGATTCAGTCCGGGCCCCCTACCGACCCTTAAAATCTTCGCCCTTCTTCTATGCCTTGCTCTTTTCATTGTAGAAACATTTGTAGCACAAACACTTTATGGTTTTACCTTGGTATTGGTGGCCGATTTAAAACATTAATATAGTTCACTGGATAGACGATTTTATGCTTTTATGCTTTTATGCTTCTATGGTTTCATACACATTTCTTTCTTTCTTGTGGTGAATGCTTTATGATTACTTGTCACCTTCGCTTGCATGCGTATTTCTTGAACGTGTTTTGTTTATTCGTAACACTTAGTTTTTTTTTCCTTGACTCGGATTCTAAACTGCAACCAATGAGGGCTAATCATCTTATGATCAGCCTTTGATCGCTTTCCTTTGCTCGTCTGACCTTCAGGTCCAAGTGTCCCCTTGTAGAGGCTGTGGTCAACCTTCGCCCGTCTGACTCTTAAGTCTAGGCTTTCCCCTGTAGAGGCTGTGGTCAGTCTTCGCACATCAGACCCTTAGGTCCAGGCATTTCCTTGTAGAGGCTGTGGTCAGTCTTTGTCCATCTGACCCTTAGGTCCATACATTCCCTTGTAGAGGCTGCAGTTAGCCTTTGCCTATTTGACTCTTAGGTCCAGGCATTCCCTTGTAGAGGTCGTGGTCAGCCTTTGCCCGTCTAACCCTTAAGTCCAGGTATTCCCTTGTAGAGGCTGTGCTTGCATGCACAAGTGTTTGTGAGACAGAACAAAGGAGAAAGTTCAACTAAGTGCCATTTCGCTTGAAATTATGTATACTCTTGATGTTTTGCTTGTGATTACATACAATCTTGATGTCTCTCTATAGGTCAAAACATATTGTTCTTCAGGGGTAATACTTCTTGAGATGTTCTGCATTGCATAGGTGGGCCAAGTCTTTTCCTTTAATCATTTGAAGCCTGTAAGATCCTCCTTCGCTCTGGAATTTTACTACGTAAGGTCTTTCCTAGTTAGGTCCCTATTTTCCTTCTGTTGGGTTCTTCGTCGGCAAAACAACCTTCTTGAGAACAAGGTTCCCTAGGCTAAACTTCCTTTCTCTTTTATTATGTTTGTTGTTAGAAAGAGTATCTCTAATTTAAGTAGGTTTATGGATTTTGGTGCTAGTGATTCTCTAGCCAATACGTTTCCCTGCACAGTTGGTATTGAATTTTGCATTCGATTTCAGATCATGGCACAATAGAGAGTTCGTGATGGTTGATATGCTGTTGTCAAAGACATATTTGAGCAAGATGATGCTACACGAGATGCTCGAACGAAGAAAATAATGATGCGAATGGAGTTGTCAATCGTTGCCCTGGCTGAGCAGATGGTTGCCTCGGTTGCGGTTGTTCTACCTCGCAAACATCCATTAAACCCACGTCTCTTGAAAGAGGATGCAATTGAATGGCCTTTTATTTTAGATATTATTCGAGATCTACCTGTGGATTGGAATAAACCACTAATTTTCGATGACTAATCATCTTCTTTTGAAAATATTTCAAAAAAAGATGTCATGGATATATTACCAAAAAATTGTTTCACTACCATCGGGGTTGCGAAATGTCATAGATTGGCCACTTTAGTGTTGTAATTTGGAGAAGATTAGGTCGATTCTTGGTATTAGTAATGATGTTGTTGCTATATTAATTGTAAAGGATTGGTAATTTGTTCAAAATCATCATCCTTAGCTTTAGTTGAACAAGATTAATCTAAAGCACAAAGCAGATGCTGACAAATGACAGTTTATCAAGTTATTTCAAGTTATGGAAACTTAGGACGAGTTTTCTCAAACCAGCGAGAAAGATGCAAGCGATGGTATAAGAAACTTTAATTTTGATAATAATTTTATTTAAGAAATTTCTTTTTGTGCCGCCTGTTTTAGCACATTTTGATATATTTGTAATAGTCAAATTCAACTCAAATTTGTCCTTTTAGCAATTTTCAATTAATTAGGGGTTTGATAGGATCTAACTTCCTTTATGGGTTAATTTTAGGATTTTACTATCATAAATAAGTTGC
This sequence comes from Heliamphora exappendiculata, assembly GCA_034768845.1. Taxonomy (NCBI): domain Eukaryota; kingdom Viridiplantae; phylum Streptophyta; class Magnoliopsida; order Ericales; family Sarraceniaceae; genus Heliamphora; species Heliamphora exappendiculata. The sequence goes on along the minus strand of JAOTRH010000020.1, from coordinate 1,285,370 downwards.
ATGAGCTTTAGGCCTACTTAGTTGATGATTAATAACAATTACTGAGAGTTTTCTCCTTATCGTGTTTGTTGTCACTTATCAAAGAGGGTACCTCCAATTCAAACAAGATTGTAGATTTCGGTGCTAGTGATCCTCGAGACGATATGCTTCCCTGTACCACTTTCCATGGTTAGAACAGTTCGTGGCACAAGTGGGAGCAAATTGGGCGTCATAGATGATATCTTTGAAGTTTGAAATTAACTACAAATTTCAACTGCAATATTGATGATCCTTTCAATGATTTCTATATTCTTTCTTTTGAAACATTGTGCACCCATAAAAGTATAATAAAATCTAGACCCAAATAACTATTTAATAGATAAATTATTTTCTTTCTATTTCATATTGATAAATTATTTTCTTTCTGTTTGATATTGACCACTGTTTTACAGTCATACATACCGCACATACTGGCGGATATTGATATTGATAGTAGCTCTCTAACAATACTGCATGGATACTGACTTGACACTAAAAAAATATGCTGGCCCATGCTATACTTCTACTCTATGACCAAATGCTTCTCCTCCAGGTCTCAGTTTTTCAAGGGTTGTATTTTTAACATCATGGATATTTATAGTGTGCCAGAAGCATCTCCAAGGAGTTTTGGAGGTGTCTTAACCTTTATCATATGTCCAATATGGACATGGCTAATTCAGATGAGTGTCTATGCTGCCTGATGGCTGATAATATGATAATCAACTATCCAAGATCATTGATATCAGGTTGATTCTCGGATAACACCGAGAGTTAAACTAAAAAATAACTTCCTTTCTTTCTTTTGATGTCCAAGCTAATACCTTAGGCATTTTGATCTCTTTATGTATAACTAAAGTCTATTACTTGCAGGATAACTTTTACTCCAACCATCCAGCACTGCAGCATGGCAACAGTCATTGGTCTGTGTCTGCGAGTTAAACTTATGGAATGTTTCCCTCCACATTTTAAGGTCAGTTACTAGACCTATTGCATATTTTAAGATTTCCAGTCAAGTTTCTTGGAATTGCAAGTCAAATGGTGAAATTGGCAGCCAATTTTTCCACTGCTTTATAGCTTTGTGTGTTCAAGGAACATTTAATTGCATTTTCCATTCTTCAGTGTTTCCCTTGCTCATCTTCATATTTTCAGCATCTTCCGCATTTAAATATAAAAAATAAGCATATTTTCTAGAATCTAGTTTGCTGGTCTTGCCAGGGCTTGTTCAAATTTCTGTAATTTGTATCCACTGAAAATGAACTAGTCTCTTATTGTAAATTCTACACAGTTAGGCAGATAGCTAGAAAAAATTCTTATCACTAACCAAAATGGTATGTAAGGCAGTAATTGACTTCTAGGACATATTATATCTTTTATTTCCTTATCAGCATTTGTTATGCCTTGCAGGACCAACTGTTGACAATTTCCCTGTTTTCCTTTTTTGTAAATAAAAATATTAGTTCATTTATCTTTGAGGATGTCTTAAATAACTAAATATAATTTTGGAAGTCCGCTTTACAGAAGTTGTTCAACTTCATAGTAACTCGGGCAAAGTTTCCATAGTATCTCTGTAGACTCTAGTTTGAATGATGGAACATCATTTCACCCATTCAAGAATAGACATCATTTCATTCTGCACCCATTCAAGAATATCCTGTATTTTTCTCTGCTAAACCTTTGATAGTACAATTATACAGGTAGACATTAAAGTGGCTCCTGGATCTCATGCAAACGAAGAATCAGGTGAGGTTAAAAAAGCATAGAATGTCTGTCTACATTTTTTGAATGTTTTTTCCCTGTTTTTGGAGCGAATGCTGGGTATGGTTCCTGAAGCTTCCTGGAAAATATGGCATGATGATATGATTTATGTTGAAACTATCTGAGCTATTAAGGAGGCACAGAAACGGGAATCTTACCTGCCTGCTGTGCATACCCCATCTTCTGGGCTGAATGTTGAGTCTAGTGGGTTTCTAAATATGTCTAATTGCTTTGGTCATTCAAAGAATGAGATTAGTGCCATTGGCTACTCCAAATTTTGTTTTATGCATTCTACATTCGAGTGCATGAAAATAAAAAAACGTTTAGTGTTGGTGGGAAGATTTTTGTATCCAACCTAAAAGCTTATGCTATTGGGTAGAGAGATCCCAACATTTTATTGATCATCCATTTCATACCCAAACAATGTGGGTTTGTATCGTGTAGCTTCTTTTTTAGGGTCACGTGTGGCCTCTTTTTTATGTGTTTATCATCGTGATATTCAAGATAATGTTCCATGGTGCATGTTGTTCATTAATAATATTGTCTTATTGCATGAGATTAGGAGTGGAGTCAATGCTAAGTTAGACATGTGGAGGCAAGCTCTTGAATCATCGCTGATGATATTGTCTTAGTAGATGAGACTAGCAGTGGAGTTAACACTAAGTTATATATGTGAAGGAAAACTTTGGAGTTAAAAGAGTTTTAAATAAGTAAGATCAAATTTGAATATACAGAATATAATTTTAGCAATAATAGGAGTATTAATGGTGAAAAAGTAAAGATTCAAGATTAAGAGATACTTATAGGATTAAAGTTGATTGGCTCAAGTTGGGGGGTGTTTCCGGCATTTTATGTGATTGATGGATACTTGCAAGATTAAAAGAAAAATTTTATAGGATATTAAATCAACGATTTTATATGAAACAGAATATTGTACTGTTAAGAAAGATCATATAAATAAGATAAGTGTTACTGAAATAAGAATGCTGAGGTGGATGTGTGGTAAGACTAGAAGGGATAAAATTATGAATGAAAGAATTCGTAGAATAGTAAGGGTTGCACCAATTGAGGACAAGTTGAGAGTAAATAGATTAAAGTGGTTTGGACACATAAAACATAGAACAATTGATGCAATGGTAAGAAAAAACGACAAAATCATGAGTAAACACTAGAGGGAAGAGAAAACCTAAATTGACATTGGATGTCGTATTAAGAAAAGATATAAACATATTGAAACTAACTGAATATATGGCCCTTAACATAGAATAATGGTATAAAAGGATTCATATAACCGACCCCAACTAATTGGGACAATGGTATAGTTTGGTTTGGTTTGTCATCGTAGTGTCATGCCCCCAAACTTGAGGCACGTGAACTGCCCTAAAAAACTCACAAGTGTGGCACAACCCATTGCGAGAACCGTTAAATAAACTCGTTTTATTTTCAGAATATCCACTTAAAACAATTTGGATCAAAACTGTTTTCTAAAGGAAAGTTAAACAATTGAAAAGAAGACTCTCGGGGATTCAATTTTATCAAAAAAGGGGTCCCGAAACAGAGCGCGGATGAAAATATATATTTTATTTAAGAAAATAAAACCACCTGCCTAGCCCAGTTGCAGACTCATCACCACTCGAACGGCCAACTGGTCGAGAGCAAGCACCCCCTCTCGGGTAATAGACCGCTCAAGAGGACCTAGGATTGCTCAAGCGGTCCCCCTTACTTGAGATCAAACCAGAAAACCTTGTTATGAAAAAACCCATTTCTCAACCAAAACTTTTCTAAGGAAAAAAATTCTAAGGTTCAAAATATTGATAAAACCAACTTCAAAATCATATCAATATACTTCAAAACTCATTTCAAATCCTCCCACAATGGTGATACACATTTCATTCCTTCCAAAAACTTAAAATTTATGACTTTCAAGCCTTACAACACCAAAATCAAGAGTTCATAAATAAAGATCCTAATTACATGATTCTGTCAACATTCAACTTAAATATACATCCTTCATTTCAATATACAAAATTTACATTTATCCTACACTTCCAAACCATCCAAAAGGGAAACAAAACATCCAAAACATGGTAATTTTCTTCATGGCATGGATTCATCATTGGCACCTGAAAAACGGTTATACAAACAACGTGAACTAAAACTTAATAGGATTCTAATAACTTATATGAATATGCTCGATATGCAATTAACAGTTCTATATCAATGCTTCCAAACCCAAAAGACACCCCAATTTCCATACGATGCAATTTTAACGAATTCTCATTATTCAATTCATAACCTTTCATCTTAACCGGATTAACCCTATAATTATATATTCAAATCACATCATATTGACTTAATGCCTATTACCGCATACATTTGCACACCTTTTTGGGAGCACCATCTGAAAGAATGAGGCACCTCACCATATTTTCAGGTATTAAATCGAGGGAACCAAGCACACATTGTTGCGCAAGTTTCCGGTCTTTCACCGAAGAGTTGGTCAAACTCACATAATTCAAAATTCATTTCAATATTTACAACATAATTGCTCAATAATATTGGTCCTTCAACCATTACACATGATTTTTACTTAAGCACACATGTATTCACTACATGGTCAACTATTCAATTTTTCAAAATTTATCTCATCAACTCAAGTTTTCATAACTCAATACTCAAAATCAATTTGATGGTAATTTTTTCAATTTTGCCAAATCAACAAGGATTTTAATCAAAGACCTAATTTATGCATATTTTATCCAATTTTAACCAATTCATACCTCCAATACGTCAAATCCAAATCAAATTTCTAGTTAAACTCACGTTCAATTCCATTATTTTCAATTAATTCAAATTCATAAATTTAATGGTTAAAAACACTAATTAAATCCTTTTTACACTTCAATCACCAACATCTTACAACAAAATCAAATTATACACAACTAAACCATACACCTCCAAACTAGGGTTTCAAGCCCACATGCTTTACACAATAAATAAATAAAATAGAATCAAAATAATTGCATAAGTATCACAAAGAAACACATAGAAAGAAGAATCTTACCTCGATTTGTCGAAAGTCGACACCCGTATACGCGCAGGAGAACCCGAACTTGTTGAAATCAAAATCCATTCGGTTGAAGTCGAAGCCCTTGACGTAGGGAATAATCTTTCTCCTTTAATCCAAGATAACCTTAGCTTAGGGCATAAGAGAGAGAGAGAGAGAGAGAGAGAGAGAGCTAGCTCTGAAAGGCCTCCAATGGTGTCTTGTAGAGAGAAAGCAAAAGAGAAAAAAAAAAAAAATGAGGGCAGGGGGCTCGTTGGTGGGGGGAGAGGAAAGGCAAAAAAATCTGTTTTTTAGTGTTAGCTTCTTGAAGAAGCTTGGCACAACACCCATCTCATACACATGGAATTACCAAAATGCCCCCAATCATCCAACAAACCATTAAACCATGTAATTACACTCAAATTACTCCAAAATTAATATTTTAAATTTGAATTAAGTTAGAAATTGATATCATCGAAAATTACCGGAATTCAAAATTATCTCTGAATTTGAATTCTCGGGCCCCTGCATACACAAACGAGTTCAACAAAGCATGTAAAAATATTACCGGGTCTACTGATCACACATTTATATTAATTATATAAGCTCCATACAATACCATACAAATGATTTATCACATAAATATTTAATTATGAAAATTAAAATAGGACCAGGTCTTACACGTAGGGTGTAGATTATTTATTTATTTATTTTTTTTAAAAGTGGTTGGAATGGGTTCCGTGTTGATTCCATGTAGAAGCTTTGTATTCAACTTAAAAGTTTAAGTTATAAGGTGAAAAAGTCCCAACTTTATATTAAGTGATCACCTATTCCATACCTAAATAATGTGAGATTGTATATTCTAAGTTCTAACATTGAAAGTCATAACTGGAGTGGGGTCATTTATTCTATGAAATTTCATTTCTATTTATCATTCCATTTCAGAATTGATATGTTATTTTCAAGAAGTTTGATGAAGATTCAGTTTTATGAGATGCTGGGGTTTGTGTTCAGTAAACGAGCAGAGTGAGGGCGACTAGAGCTAACCGCTTGAGGGAATAATGTTCAACAACTATTTCAAAATGGATGAGGAGTCAAATAGTTCCCATTCTTATTAGATGATGTATTCGTTTAGAACCACTGGAACATTATTTACTGCTGATAATTTGTAAGCTTCTGGATACTGTGTTATGGAAGTACAGCTTTCTCTATTTGTTATTATTTTACTGGGTTAATATTTTTATAACAAGAACTATTTTAGTTGCTTCCCTTGCAAATGAGAGTTAGCTAGCAGGACAGTTGACCTTTTACGAAGCAAAAAAAGCATGGAAAAAAGGCATTGGCATTAGAACAGCCTTTGTCTGTATTCTACAATGATGAACATGAGACGTTTAACCATTGTTGTTCCCTTCTATTTGGCCCTACAAACTAACAAAAGATGACGCATTTTGTGCAGTTAACAAGCAGTTGAACGATAAAGAAAGAGTTGCTGCTGCCTTGGAGAATCCGAACCTTCGCCAACTTGTGGACGAGTGTCTTTACTCCAGTGAGCTTTGATCAATCAAGTATGACTGCCCTAACCAAATCCATTGTATATATGACTGCATTCTCATCGAACTCTGGTTTTTTGTATGAATTTTACTTGTTCAAAATATTCGTGGCCTTTCTCTGTATTTGGTTTGGTTAATGCCTAAGTTTGTCTCTATTTGGTATAGTTTTCGTTTTCTTTGTTTTTTTCTTTTTGTGTGTGAGCGTGCGTGAGCGCTCTTAAAAGTAAGGTTTAAAAGAAAATATACAAAATAAGCACATATCCCAAACCAAGGGTAATTTTGTAATAACAAGAGAGCAGGGATATAAAAATTCTGTTCATCTAAATTAATTTTATTAGTGCCCGTGATTCCGAAAATACCAATGTACTTTCTACTAAGTTCATAAATCTAAAAGCAACTTGAACAGACCATTCCACTCTATAGTCATCAAATAAGAAATATATTGGTCCAAATTAAGCAGCAAAAACAATAAGCATTCAATAAAATAATCAGCAAAATTCAAAACAATACATTTGATAGCACTAGTATAGACAACATATCAACAGTATATATATATCACTTCGGTCAACAGGAGGCTTCTTATTAGCCAGTTCTGCCTATTTTAACCTTAGCATTTACCCTGTGCCTATTTTTGCCATTTAACTGTTCTAAACTGTGTAAATTGGTTTACTTGTTTATCTTGATATGTGTGTATATATATATATATACATATATATATATAGTTTTGATGTTAACCATCAAGTACATGGAGACACTTTCTTTTTGACACTATGCTCTTGTTTGGGGACACTAAAAATCTGTTTTTGTTTTTTGCTTAATAGCCAGTCTTTAAGCTGCACTGCTTGCTATTTTTAAAAAATTCATTACATTTTTTCTTTCTTTCTTCAAGAAAAACTGTAAACTAAATGTATTAGGATTATATGGTTAACAATATTCGATTGACTTGATTTTTTAAATGAGTTACCTATTGGACAATATGAAAATAATGAACGATTCTATTAAAATTATGGAATCCCGATTCAACTTAGTTTGTTCTTCCAACACTCTTGGCTGTGAGTGATCTTCACAAAATAGTATCTCTTAGGATTGTTAAGACAAAATTTAATTTATGTTTAACCCCTAAATTAACTGAAACTTTTTTTGATTCATCCTTAAACTATCAATTTTATTTACTTTGTTCTTTAATTATCTAATTTACTCATAATCAATGAAATCAAATTTTTTTGTTTACTTAATTGACGGGAAACAAATCTATAGCTATTCTCACCTATCTCTTTTAATAGAATTAATTTTGCACTCGAGCACTCCTTTAATTAAACCCTTGGCTAGGAACTTAGAAAGGAGTGACCCAACCTTAGAAATATGCCTGCAGGATCTCAAATGAACTGCGCTAAGCAGATACGAAGTTCATCAATGGGAGTCAGTAGCAGATCGGTTAATTATAAAATCATCCGAAGAGCAAGAACACAAACTCCCCTCACAGAGCAGAAGCTTTTCTGTTTTACGAGAGAAATTGAAAAGGTAAAATTTTTGACCAAATGATAAAAAGAGTTCACTAGAGACAAAAATATGTAAAAAAGAAGAAGATTATTTTTGTCTTTTCTAAACATTTTTTTGTCGTTTGCTTTAAATCTTGTACTTATTTTATTCATCACAGTGACAGAAATTTATGTTGGGCTAGAATCTCATGTATTCTATAGGGTTTGTTTATTATTATATTTAGACTATGTAATTAGGTTTGGGTGGGGTTAGAAATAAACTAAGAATTTAATTTTTATAGAGATTGTAATTATATGAATTTATGAGTTTTTAGTCTATAAATAGGACAATTGGGAGAGTCTGGGAGATGTAGGGTTAGGAGTGAGAATAATACAGATGATAGTTAGCAGAGAATAGAGAGCGATTGTATTTTTTATTTATTTACATACAACATAATAGAATATTTGCTCTTTCAATCGTGTACGTAGGTTAGTGTGAACCAAATCACGTAAGTTCTCAATGTTGATTATCTTTTTTGTTTATGTGCATGAATATTTGTTTACATTTGCGGCATAAATTTTTGGTTAAATCCCAACAATTCAAAAGGTAGATTTTTTATGTAGAATAAGTGGTCGAGACATTTCTAAAGCAATTGAACTCGCAAAAGTCAAAGAAGAAATCGAGAAATTGATTAGGTTTAGTTACAATTTTTTAATTATTTTCTTTTAGAATATTTTATTTTTGTGCTACTTGTTTGGCAAGTTAATCTTCTCCTAGTTATGCTGCTAAATTTTTAGTTTCCTTTTATTATTAGACTTGGTGGGAAAGAATAACCTAAATTACTACTTTTTTATTGTAGTTTATTCTCTCACCAAAATTCGAAGCTTTCTACCAGTATAAATAAGGGTGTAAGTTTAAGGGTTCATCATTCAATTCATTAATAATATTTAGAATTTCTTTCTCATCCTTGTGGATTTAAGGCTCTCGCTCGTAGATTCGAATGCTTATTTCGTTTGTTAGAACTCTACCTAGCCTTTGTGATATTTCGCTCCGTCAAGTGGTATCAGAGTAAGGATTTGCCTAGCTCAATGGCACAAAACGAAGCAAATCGCACAAACTCTATTGACGGTGATCATGGGATCGATGCCTTATGGGAAGCATTTGAGTGACAACAACAAGACTTAGAATGAGAATTGAGAACTGCTTGTTGGGTTGCGACTCAACGTCAACAACAGGTCACCAGCGATTGATCGGAAGCGCGTTGCGAGATTTACTGGAGGATGGCCTATTAACTTGGATAGGGTGCACGTTGAGGGATTTGCCCGATGCCAACCTATTCTCCAAAATGTTGGGCGACGTCCTCCTCGTTCTCTTGCTGATAGTAAGGAATCAGGACCTGATGTTGAAAAAGAGTATAAAGGTCATCAACTAAGAAGGCAACAACAATGGGTCGATGATTATCGATTGAAAGTAGATATTCCTCACTTTAATGGGAATTTATATATTGAGGATTTCCTTGACTCGCTCTCGAAAATCGAATGATTCTTTGGAATGATGGAGGTTCCCGAGTCAAAGATGTTGAGACTTGTCGCCTACAAGTTGAAAAGTAGTGATGCGGTATGGTGAGATCATTTACAAAGAAATAGACAACAACAAGGGAAGACACCCATTAGGACCTGGCGTAGAATGAAGCAGCTCCTTATTGATAGATTTCTTCCACTGAATTATGAGCAACATTTATTCCAGTTATATCAAAATTGTTCGTAGGGTTTCAAATCGGTGTTTGATTATGCGGCAGAATTCTCTCAACTTTCATATCGCAACAATCTAAATGAGACCGAAGGTTAACAAAGTAGCCAGATACTTAAATGGGTTGAAACCATCCATTCAGGAGAAAATTGGACTACAAGTCTTGTGGACCGTAGAGGAGGTTTATAACATGGCTCTCAAAGCCGAACAGTTGAAGCGAAAGCCTGCATATTCAGGTTATCGTCAGAACTCTACCGACTCTCCTTTTCCTTCTTTTGCTACTTTTGAAAAAGGAAAATGTATACAATCCACAATTTCAACAAACCAACCAAGATGTGCTAATCATGTAATCAGTTCAAATAACAAGGATGCACAAAGAAATCTAAGCCCCTATGCTAAGCCAACAACCGACAAGTGCTATGAGTGCGGCAAGCTGGGCCACCGCTCCAATGCTTGTCTAGATCGTCAACCAGTAAATCTGGTAGACAAAGATGACACAGATGCTAGAGAGGCTGTTGAATATGAGAACGATTTTTATGATGGTGCTGAGTTTGCAGAAGAGGATGACGAACGAGTCAACTGTGTAGTGCAACGGGTATTGTTCGCACAAAAAATAGAGGACCTCAGTCAACGTCACAATATCTTTCGATTCTTTTGTTCAGTCAACCAAAAGGTCTGTAATTTAATCGCGGATACTAGGAGTTGCGAGAATTATGTCACAAAGAGGCTAGTAGATCATTTACGGTTATAAAGCAAACCTCATCCATCTCCATATAGTATTAGCCGGATCAAGAAAGGCCCGACGGTACAGGTAATTGAAATTTGTTAAGTACCTATTTCAATTGGGAAGTTTTGCAAGGCAGAGGTTAATTGTGACGTAGTCGATATAGATGTAAGTCATGTGTTGTTGGGTAAACCATGGTAGTTCGATGTGGATGTTACTTATAGAGGCCAGGACAACACCTATTATTTTACTTTGGGAATCCATAAGGTTGCTATGGGTCCTTCAATTGAAAAGGTGCATGTTAAGTCGCCTAAAGTAGAGGGAAAGTCATTTCTAGCTATAGCTAGTTCAGAAGCTAAATTTGTGACAAGCGTAAAGGCTTTATAAGAAGTCTATGCTATGGTGGTTAAGGAGCTTATTATAGAAGGGAAAGAAAAGCCAACTATTTCGATTCCGAAGAAAATACAACCATTGTTAGAAGAATTCAAAAAACTCATTAATGATGACCTAGCAAATGAACTGCCTCCCATGAGAGATATACAATATCAGATTAATTTTGTGCCTGAAGCAAGTTTTCCAAATTTGCCACATTACCAAATGAGTCCAAAAGAAAACGAGATTTTGAGAGAACAAGTGGAAGAGTTACTACAAAAGGGGCATATTCATGAGAGCCTCAGTCCGTGCGTCGTTCCTGCCTTATTGACGCCAAAGAAAGATGGGAGTTTGAGGATGTGCATTGACATAAGTACTATCGACAAAATTACTATCAAATACAGGTTTTCAATTCCTCGCTTGAATGATATGCTGGATATGCTTAAAGGGTCAAAATAGTTTTCAAAATTGATTTACCAAGTGGGTATCTTCAGGTTTGCATTTGGCCGAGAGATGAGCAAAAGATAGCATTCAAAACTAAGGATGGCCTTTACGAGTGGTTGGTTATGCCATTCAGACTTTATAATGCTCCTAGTACTTTTATGAGAGTTATGAATCAGGTATTGGGACCTTTGTCTAAGAAATTTGTAGTCGTTTATTTTGATAACATTCTAATCTACAGTAAATCTGAGGAGGAGCACGTGGAGCACTTGTGACAAGTCTTGTTGATCTTACAGGAAAATAAGCTATACATCAACTTCAAAAAGTGTAGTTTCTTGACTGATTGCCTTTTGTTCTTGGGCTATGTGGTTGGTGCTGAAGGAATTCATGTTGACGAAGATAAAGTGTGAGCAATTTGAGAATGGCCAACACCCAAGACCGTTGGGGATGTTCGAAGTTTTTATGGGTTGGCTACTTTTTACAAGCGTTTCATTTCGGAACTTTAGAACCATTGTGGCACCAATCACATAGTGCACGAAGAAAAGAAAATTCTTATGGGGTGAAGATGTAGAGACAAGTTTTGCCGTGATCAAAGAAAAGTTGAGCACCACACTAGTATTAGCTCTGCTATGTTTTGAGAAGGTCTTCGAAGTGGAGTGCGATGATGCTCGTGGAGTGGGCATTGGAGCCGTTTTGTCCAAAGAAAGAAAACTAGTAGGTTTCTTTAGTGAGAAGCTATGTGAAGCTCGACAAAAGTGAAGTACATATGATCAAAAATTCTATGCAGTGGTTCGTGCTTTAAAACATTGGGAACACTACTTGATACATAGGGAGTTTGTGCTCTATACCGACCATTAGGCTTTGAAATTTATTAACAGCCAAAAGTATCTGAATATTATGCATATTCGATGTTCCACCTTCTTTTAGAAGTTTCCTTTCACCATTCGGCACAAGTTAGGGGATTTGAATCGAGTTACAAATGCGTTGAGCTGTCGAGCTAATTTGCTAATAACCTTGGCTCATGAGGTTGTGGGCTTTGAATTCTTAAAGGAGTTATACAGTGATGATGCAGATTTCATAAAGATTTGGGCTAAGTGTGTTGAGAAGCGACTTGTTAGTGATTTTCGTATAACCGAGGGGTACATATTTCGAGGTTATCAACTTTGCATTCCTAGGACTTCACTGCGAGAAAAGTTAATTTGAGACCTACATAGTGGAGAATTGAGTGGACACTTAGGAAGAGATAAAACTGTTGCAAGCCTTAAGGAACGGTACTTATAATCTCAATTAAAGAGAGATGTTGGCCATTTTGTAAGAAGGTGTTATACGTGTCAGATATCTAAAGGTCAATCTCAAAAATACTAGTCTTTATAGGACTTTACCTGTCCTAACAATATTTGGGAGGATTTATCCATGGAGTTTGTGTTGGGCCTTCCTCGTACCTAACGAGGAGTCGATTCTAAGTTTGTGATTGTTGGTAGGTTCTCTAAAATGGTTCACCTTATTCGTTGCTGGAAGACGTTAGGCGCCTCTCATGTAGCTCTATTGTTCTTTTGGGAAGTAGTCTGCTTGTATGGAGTTCCTCAGTCGATTACATCTGATCAAGACGTAAAGTTTTTTAGCCATTTTTGGGTGACCTTGTGGAAGATGTTTAACACGTCACTAAAACGCAGCTCAACAGCACACCCCTAAACGGATGGTCAAACAGAGATTATCAGTCGAACTCTGGGCAGCTTAATTCATAGCATCTGTGAAGATAAACCGAAGCAGTGGAATTACGCTCTGCCATAAGTCGAGTTTGCCTGCAACAATGTCGTTCATAATGCCATTGGAAAATCACCTTTCTCTTTGGTATACGTGACACCTCCGAGACATGTAGTGGATCCAGATGTGTGTGTTGCCATCGAGATCATAGCTAAACAAGCTCAAGTTGTGCAAGAAATGGTGAAGCAAAAGTTAGAAAAAATCAACGCAAAGTATAAAAAAACAGCTGATAAATACAGACGCACTAAAGTATTTAAGGAAGGAGATTCGGTGATAGTATTCTTATGTAAGGAGAGGTTTTCAGTCGGAATATATAAGAAGCTGAAGCATAGAAAGTATGGTTCGTACACGGTGTTGACAAAGATTAGTGACGTATCTATGCGATTGATCTGCTCGAAAATATGAAAATTTCTAAGACCTTCAATGTCGCATACCTTTTTAAGTATTACACAGGGGAGCTGCTCTCTTGAACTTGAGATTGAATTCTCTTTTAAGTAGAAAGGACTGATGTAGAACTAGTGATCGAGATATTTCTAAAACAATTGAATTGGTAAAAGTCAAAAATAAATAAATAAATCGAGAAATTGATTAGGTTTTGATACTTTAATCTTCTCCTATTTATGCTGCAAAATTTTTAGTGTCATTTTATTGTTAAACTTTGTGAGAAAAAATAGCTTAAATTGTTACTATTCTATTGTGGTTTATTCTCTCACCAAAATTAAAAATTTTCTACTAGTATAAATAAGAGTGCAAGTTTAAAGGTTTATCATTCAATTCATTAATAATATTCAGAGTTTTTTTTTTTTTCATTCTTGTGGATTCAAAGCCCTCATTCAAAGCCCTCATTCGAGTGTTTATCTCGTTTGCTAAAACGTTATTTAGCTTTTGTGATATTTTGCTGCTTCAATTTTTTAATCAAATGACTGAAAAAAATTTATTAAACACAAAATAAACAAAATAAAATTAACCAATAAATTATTATTCCAAACGGGTCTTCACTAGTGCTTCAGTGGTTATACACTCTTTCCGAGTCTAATCGACTCAGCTGGCAGACGGCACGAGGATAACCGGCTCGGGAACCAGCTCTGGTACCAAATATCCGTTAGACTTAACGGGGCTCCGTTTAGAATTAGAATTAGAATTAGAATCGAATCCCCAGAACTTGGCGGTTTTGAGGTCCTCCTCGGCCATCAATCTGGAGAACTCTTCGTGGTCGTATTTCAAGCTGGTTTTCCCACCGAACTCGGTCGGGAGGTTTTCGGCATCGAAGTACGACTTCATCAGCTCCTCGCTCTCTTTGCGCTTCGGGTACAGAAACTTCACCTTCTGGAATGTTTTTGGGTCCACGAAATACTTCACCACCTGCGCACCCATGGAAGCACACCAAATTAACAAACAGAATTTGAATTAATAAATGGTAAGGGTTTAACTTTGTATTTTGTGAACTTCACTTAAATTGTATGTATAAGCTGTTTATTTTGAATTTTAGATATTTTTCTGTCACTTTTCTTCGTTTGTAGAAAAACTCATAAAATAAAAGTTATTGCCATAAAGCAACAACAATCGCTCTTTTTGGATACGAGTGCTAATGCTGGATGTAGCAATCACAATGTGCCAAACCAAAAGGGTGGGTGGGGTGCTAGAGAATTTTCAAACAAATTAAATAAATTGGAAAAGAGGAAAGTAGCTAGTTTTCTAAACCAAATTAGATAGTAGAGATTTGTGCTGTTTGACATTGTTAAAATTAATAATTTATAAATTATAGTTTGTAGTAGAAATTATGAGTATTCAATAAAGATGAAAATTTGTTACTGAAATAGAAAAAAAAATTATAAATTATAATAAAAATTGTGAGTATTTTAAAAAACTTGTAACTTATAGTTAAAATTAGTAACAGAAAACTAAAAATTACTAATAGTAGCATTGTCAAATACCTCAAAACATCATAATCGAATATGAAGGATGAGGAGTTCATAAAACTAGTAAAGAATACCAAATTAAAAGAATTGCCAATCAAAAAAGAAAAAAAAAGAGAAAAATGTCTTAACATTTTGTCTATGTAAATGAATTAAAAACATATAGAAAATGAAGGGAGAGAGGTCAAACCTTCCAAAATGCCTCAAAGATTCTTGGTGGATTATAAAGGGCGACCAAAGCGAGTCTCTCAGGGTAGTGATTCTGTAGAACGTTGATGATATCTCGCGCAACTTTAATAGGGACGTTTGTGTTCAATGTCCACCCCGTAAAATCTATCAACCAAGTCATTTGCTCTTGACCTTCCGGAAGGTTAAGGATAGCATTCTCCACAAGGTACACTAAATGACGAAGATTACCTTCTCCTGCAACTGTTTTCTGCAAACAATATATTTATATATATAAGTAAAAGAAACAGTTAAAAAAACCCGGCAAAATCGAGAAAAATAATAATAATTGACTTGCAAAGCTAAGCAACAATATACGCACGAGAGAATTATAAGGCTATGTTTGATGTGTCGGATAGCAACAATATAAACATAAATTTTACATATTTTTTTAATACCATAGAATAGTAAATTGGGATTATGTATAGGATGGTAATCTTTATGTCATATTTAGTTAGAGTAAGATAAAGAATGGGTAAAAGTTGAAAATTTATTTTTGATCGATTGTTAGATATCTATAAGAAAGAAAAATAATCCGATTGGGAGAAAGCAGGATAAATAATTTAATGAATACCGAACTATATAAATAATCCAATACATACCGAACTATTAGTATTTCATAAGCAGGATTAATAGATACTCCCTTAAATCAAATATATAACTAACAATTCGGGGCGATCGTGTTCCAGCCAGAGCTTAAGAATTGACAATAAGCCTAAAATTGTTTAAAATCTTCTATTTAAAGCAAGAAGTACAAAGTGAAAAGTCCTTTTTAAGCTCTTTCCCTAACTTCTTCCTCCACACATTCCTAGTTTCCAGCAGACCAGAGAGAGGATAGGGTCATCCTCACACAATACCCAATTGACACTAAACCTCCCGATCTTGCTAGCCGAGCTCAGTCTTTCAAGATTCAATCTTTTCCCTTCCCTCGATCATGGTCCAAGGGGATCGCTCTTCTAGTAGGAGGTTGACTATGTCCGCAACTTCTTTATTAGCAAATACAACGGGTACGCTAATCAATAAGATTGATGGATTCGTTGATCTTCTAGACGTAGCGCACGCAAGGCCATGTTTCTCGAGAGTCGTCTTTCCTCCCTTTCCCACAAATCTTCCAGTCAAATCCCTCTTAGTCCATTTAAACAAACATGGCCCAAGGAGTTGGCCTGGTTGTTAAGACATGAATTTGGATGTTTGCTCCATTCAAGGTTCTAGATTCGAAACGTAATTTCTCGGTTCTATTAATTTTTAGAGTTAGTCCATACGAGATTTTATCTCGACTTAATTGAATTGTAAAATTGGTCCATTGAAAATTAGTCGAGGTGCGAGGCACAATGAAAAAAACAATACATGCCCAAGAGGGGTGAAAGGCCGAGCACAAACCTGCATCCCAGGCCTCATTAGAAGGACAGCCCTCCCAAATCGATCATGAAAACCTGCTCTTGAAATTAGGCCGTTCTCACCTATATCTGCTACTTCATGCTGATAATGATACAAAATCCAAAGTCCAAACATTAGAAAGGGTTCAATGAAAGACTACATATTGACAAACAGATCATGTGCCCAAAATGCCAATCATGTCGTAGGGAATTCAATAACACAAGATGATAATCCGATTGGGAGAAAGCAGGATAAGTAATTTAATGAATACCGAACTATATAAATAATCCAATACATACCGAACTATTAGTATTTCATAAGCAGGATTAATAGATACTCCCTTAAATCAAATATATAACTAACAATTCGGGGCGATCGTGTTCCAGCCAGAGCTTAAGAATTGACAATAAGCCTAAAATTGTTTAAAATCTTCTATTTAAAGCAAGAAGTACAAAGCGAAAAGTCCTTTTTAAGCTCTTTCCCTAACTTCTTCCTCCACACATTCCTAGTTTCCAGCAGACCAGAGAGAGGATGCCAATCATGTCGTAGGGAATTCAATAACACAAGATGATAATTAAGAATGTTTCATCTTCAGCAACCAAGTTATAGATTTCAACCAAATTTATGCATAATACAAGATACCCTCTTAACTTGAGCCATTTTGGAAGTGGTAACTCAACTATAAAAATCTTAATTTGAGCAATTTTGAACACAATTTTATTAAAATTTTGAGCAATTGTAGAAAATAGAATAGTGGTGGGAAAACTTTGATGGGCAATTTAGGCAAGAAAAAAAATTCAAGCAGCTTCGAATTTGAGGTTAACACCCAGCAGAGATTCTCCCATTTTATATTAGCATAGTTAGCATAGTTAATAAGGAACTATGGAGGAATTTTGAGGGAGCTTCTCTTAAATAGTTTTTTTTTTCTATTTTTTCTGTTTGTGTTAAAAAAAATTTCTTCCAATTCCTCTCGTCACAATGAATTTTAAAAGTATTTATTTTACTAATAGTGAATTTTTTTTTATTAAAGACGAAAATAAATTGTAATATGGCTGAAATCAACTTAAGACTTTTTCAGACTTAAATTTTTACTTTTTTATGATTTATTCATCATGAGAAGATTTTAAAAAGAATAAAAATTTGAACTGAAGATAAAAAAAAAATAATAATAATAATAAATAAATAAAATTATTAGAAAGAAGTTTTGACAAATACCACCTATCTGTGAAATCAAGTAAGGCCTCATTTGGTAATTGGGTTTAAGCTGGTTTAAAATTAGGTTTTTTGCCTTTTTGCTTAAAGCTCTAAAAGTCAAAAAATTTCGTTTTTTAACTCAAAGACTTTTAGCCATTTTTTTAATATAATTTTTTAAATATTTTTTAAAAATATCATAACTTTTATTGTACACATCTATTTTTTATAAAAATTATATTTTTAAAATTTACTTGTCAAAATTTATCAAATAAGATCTATATTGAATATAAAATGATCAAAAAATAAATTTTAAAAAATTATAACAATTTTAAACAAATTTTTTTGCTTTTTAGCTTAAAACCTCAACCAATTTCTCTCCCAAACAAGCTTTTAGCTTTTTGGACTTAAAGTGGTTTAAAACCAGGTTGACAAACGAAGCCTAAATCATAAATATAAATCATAAATATATACGGGGAGAGACAGAGAGAGAGAGAGAGAGAGAGAGAAGAATGACATCAAATTACAACATTGTCCATGGACTTACCCAACGGATCTCCTCTGGCTTATAGGTTGACCTCCATTGGAGTGTCTCCTCCAACATTTTAATTGCCTTGTCAGCATTCCAACTTCGAGCTTCCAAATATCTTCTCAGGCATGCGTCGGTGCAGTACTGCAAGCCTCGTAAAGATTGGGGTCCAAGAGCAGCCCTCAGTGCACTTACCTGCTGGCAGAACAAATATTTAGCCCATGTTTGGAATGTTTAAAAAACTTAGTTTTAGGAGGTTTTGCTTTTTTAGAAAGAAAAAAGAATGGAACAAAAGTTAAATTATTTGGGATGATTTGTTTAGTGTTGTAGTCTTTTGCTTCTAGTTTTTTGTTGAAATATCTAATATGTTTTTATTTTTTACTTTTAACTTGTAGTGTTTGAAAGAATAATAAGTTGTTTTTCTATTTTTAAGTATAGAGTTGACTTTTTAATTGATAGCATTATAATTATTTTATTAAAAGAAAATTAGCGTGTTTGGGATGTATATAGATTTTTTCTATTAAAAAAAAAGAGTAAAACATTATAGCTTAAAAAAATTAATTTGTTTGAGATGCTAAACAAGGACTTAAACTATGTTTTCAACTAAAAAAGTCCATGATATATCCTTTTCAATGAAAATGCTTGACTCTGCTTTATTTAGTGTCTACCAAATAAAATAAAAAAGAATTGCAATCTTTACCTTTCTAATATTGTCCACCAGACCATAACAAAATGAAAAGCATTTCCAAGTACTATTGTTATGAAGACGGTGAAGAAACAGAGTAGAAATTACTCATGGCTTCTAAGCCAATTTCAAATCTATATATCAGTCCTTAATTGAAATGCCATGAGATGAGCATCACAAGAGGCCTATGTTATACACTCATTTACATGTATAAAGTGTTCATGTCAAACAATCGACACTCGGATGAAGATATAGAATGTGTCGGATATCTTTACTTTGACATTTACCTACAAAGCATTTTTAGTAAAATTCAAATTTGCTATATAATTATGCACAACGTTTGATTATGGATGAAATGTTCAATATGTGTTGGACATCTTTACTTTGACATTTATTTACAAAGCATTTTTAGTAATTCGAGTTGCTATATAACTATGCATAAACTCTGATTATGAATGAAATACTTAATAAAACTTTGTAAACACCATTTACCTTGAAGGATAAGTTTAGGAACACTAAATGTGTACTGAAAAACAACGTTGAAAAAAAAATATTAGACAATTTTTGAAAATGCATTGAAAAGTATATAAAAATGTGATAAATAGTGTTTTTAAGTAGAGTTTTAGTAAAAGTAATAGTGTTTGTAGCATTAATATACCTTGAAAAATAAAGAAATGTATATAAAGAAATATGAATATTTTGTCTTGTCAGAATGTCTTTGATATAAGAATTAGATGAATTTGGCACTTGCGCACACACACGCACCCGACACCCCTCACCGAGTCCATGTAACATATCAAGAGACTAACAGTTAAAATCACCAAAAGCAGAAACAGAAAAAGCATACTATATATGTATATGAGTTTGTCAAAGTACCTATGTGAATATGCAGACAAACACACATTAACCAAAGAGAACTCTGCTCTATAACCAATATTAAAGCTAGTGTTTACCTTTGCATCTCTTGAAGAATCATTCTCCAGATCTTGAGTGTGCTTTCTCCGAAAGATGGAGATGGAATACATGGAACTGTTTAGTGAAAGGAAAAACAACAACAAAGAACATTTATTAATATAATTTGGAAGATCCAACCTAATGCTTAGCTCCCGTTAAATAGGAATTATTTTTAAATATGATATATAATTGTATATATTATAATTTTTTTTTATAAATTTTAGATTCTATCGAAATCGAAGTGACGATTACTTAGTTAGCCTATGATTATAAATATTATGCCATATCACCTGGTACGGGTCGATACGTGCTATTTTTTAGTATAATTTTCGTACTATACCGACAATTACCAAATAATATCGAATATATATAGATTTTATAATTAATTTTTATCTCTTGTTTTTTTTAAATTTTTATTCACTAATTCAAATTCCATATATATTATAAAGAGAGCTAAAATTAGTATATATTAATTTATTATAAAATATATTAAATATTAAATTTATGTCACTTTTAAATTAGTTATGTCATTATATTATTAAAAATAATAAAAGTAAAAATTAATTTAGGCTACTTAATTAAAAATATTATATTAGATAAATATTTATATTATGCAAATGTTTACGTTAAATATAATTTTTATTGACGAATTAAGCTAAAAATATATATTACTTTTTCACGAATAAAAT
Source organism: Heliamphora exappendiculata (assembly GCA_034768845.1). NCBI lineage: Eukaryota > Viridiplantae > Streptophyta > Magnoliopsida > Ericales > Sarraceniaceae > Heliamphora > Heliamphora exappendiculata. Next base: position 1,264,906 of record JAOTRH010000020.1, on the reverse strand, counting down.
AATTTATGCCAAATTAAAATTAACAAAATTCTATATTAGATCGAATATATTACAATAAACAAGTTAAATGAATTTATTTGTTTGGTAGAAATGTAAATAGAATATTATAAAAATTAGTATTATAATTTTATTTTTTGATTTTTAAAATTTTTAATTTTTTTATCAAATAAATTATATATATTTTTTGTGCTTTTATTATAAAAAAAATAAGAAAATTTTAATTAGTGTACAGTGTCTTGACTAGGGGAGAGAGGAAGAGAGGAGAGAGAGAGTTGCGAGTGAGTAAGAGAGAGCGGATAGGAGAGAAGAGAGAAAAGGAAATTAAATACTTTTGAATTTGTTTTGAAATATAAATTTGGGGTAGTAGAATTACTGAATTCTTTCTCTAAAATTATACACCTATATTAGTATATATCATATTTTTCTCTCTCTACAACTCTCCTCAGCGTCGACTAGCGTCTGAAAGAGAGAGAGAGAGAGAGAGTCTTTCATTTTTCCTCTCCGCGAATTCCACCTCGGTAAGCCATGGAACTTCAGCTCTGAGCTATCTCTTATCTGTATCTATAACCTTTCTTCACTATACGTATACGTATCTATATATGTATATATATACGCTATCTCTGTGTATATATATACTTACTTCTTTTTTTTTTCGTTTTATGTCCACGTTTTGTTTGTTTTGCGGCTTTAGCTTGTTAATCGACACCATAACCATGAAGACCCATTTCCTCAGGCTCGCTTCTTCACGTTGCTTTTAACGCTCTCTGGTGCTTCCATGGAGGTTAGTAATTTTTTATATATTCTGTTATACATATATATACATATGTATTGTGTATGTATATATATATGTGGGCATTTATGTTTCTGTATGTATAATTTGTTTATACGGTTTGGTTCTGCTGGTGATACGATTTGGTGGTATTGTTCTTAATCACCTTAATTTCTTGGGATCACAATGGATTTTCTTACTGTGGTTGGTTGCTTCTTCTTGTTATCTTCTTTCGTAAATCGTAGATTTTTTTATTATTTAATTTACTTTTACTTTTTTTTCTTTCTTTTTTTTTTTTTCCCGTTGTGGGTTGAGTTTCATACTGAACGCTTTTGGTATTTGAGATAAAATGTGAGTTCTTATAATTTTCAACTTGAAGTTTCAGTTTTGCTGAGGCGTGGCTGGTTCTACGTTCAAAAAGGATCTGGGGTTCCATTATTTTTTGATAGTTTGGATCATTTCCTCTACTTGAATTTGTTTTTTCAGGCCTTTTTTTCTTCCTTTTTTTTTTTCGTTGTTATGTAAATATTTGTTTATGGTTTTTGTGGGTTTTTATTTTAAGCGTTTCATTGATTTTGTTGTGGATTCTTCATCAATCTTTATTTTTTCCCCAATGATTTTGTTATATCTTTATTTTTTTTCTTATTTTTTGTTCCTCTTAGATTATCAAAATATTTTTTAATCTGAGAATGCTCCTGCCAGACATGTTTTGAAATTGTTATTAAATAGTATTATCTACTATTTGAGAATAGTGTACTTAATGTAGTTAACCTTGGTGTATAATTTTAGTAGGCTTTGTGTTTCCAGAACTGATCACTTTGAGGGTGTTTGTTTGAGCATGTGTGACCCAAAAACGTTAATCCCCTAGCGATTTACGCTTTGGATCGAACCTTCCGAAACATGGTACAATGTTATTTCAAAACGGAGAATTTAGAGTTTCAAAGCGATTCTCCCAAATCTTTTTTTTATATAATTTTCTTAATATTATTTGTGTGAGAAAAAACTCAAACGTAATAAATTAAATTCTAGAAAAAGTAGAGTTTTGACAAAAATCTTGTTTGTTTTGGGTATAAGGCTTCTTAGAAATGTGTTTTACATAAATAGTTTGAAGAATAATACTCTATTTAATTGGATGCTTATAATTTGAAAGGAGTATCTAATATTGGGATTTATAGAAGACTGCTCCTACCATACCATATTTTAGGGAATGTAGCGTACCACGGCCCCGTTCTTGTTCCTCATATCAGAACCATCTGCGTTCCAAGCAATATATTTGAGCTTATTTTTCAGCTTTTAGTTTATATCTCAACAAAAAATAATAAAAATTCAGACACGTGTCTTATATATTTTTGTTTGTAACTTTTGATTTTATATTAATAGACACAAGTTCTACTACTTGAAGTTATAAGTTCACGACTTTAACAAGCGTTTATAATATTTGTTTTAAATTATAGACACATATTTTTATCTATATTCTATAAGTTTATAGTTTTAGCTACACCAAATACACCCCTTGAAAGGATTGTTAAACGTTGTTTATACTTGTGCTTCAGTTATAGATTAATCTTAGATTTTATTTTGTCAAGATTACACATGGAGAACAATATTTTTGGGTAAGATTACACGGAGAACAATGAATTTCAAAGAACAATGAACTTCAAAGATAAGATTATTTGGGGGTGGGGGTGAGGGTAACTAAATGTATGACCTGCTCAAGGCATTGTGACAGCAGAATATAGAAGAGAAAAGACAGAAGTTCGGTCAAGTTGTGGTATGTCCCATGTGGTTTTCTCAATTTGTTTTTTGGTTAGTTGAAGGTCTTCTTTTTTATCCTATTTTGGTGGGTTTAAAGCAATGAAGTGGGTGTTTGGCATTGCTGAAATTAATAACTTATAGATTGTAACTTGTAGCAGAAGTTGTGAGCGTTTGGTAAATATGTTAGTTTGTAACTGAAATAAAATAAAAAATTATTAAAACTTGTAGCAAAAGTTGTGAGTGTTTGAAAAAGATTGTAGCTTATTGTTAAAATTAGTAGCAGAAAACTAAAAACTGGCTCAAGAAGTTTTGCCAAATATGTTCACCAACTCGGATGGCAGTCAAAAGAACATCCGCCTCAATCAATCCTTGATTGTTTATCTGTTGAAACCTGAAATCTGGATATTTCGTATTCTGACATTTTGCATCACTTCCATGCACATTCACCGACTTCCTTACCAAAGTTATTTAAGTTCTAGTTTGACTTCCGTTGCTTCTTCAATAATTTGATCCGTACCAAGTCATAAGTTATGCTTTAGATTCATGACTCTAATGGTTTATTGTGTTTGATTTGTTTAGCAGTTGGATTCAGTTCAACTGACTCACAATGGAGATTGCATTGGAGACGCATCGGTGGAGCAGTTACTTTCTCCAGATTCCCCTGATGAATACAACATCTTTGGTGATCCAGAGGTGCTTCCTAGAGTTGGAGACCAGTACCAGGTCGAAATTCCACTGCTAATGACAGAATCCAAGTATCTTTCGTACAAAAAGAACCCATTGGAGGTAGCATTTGTTCCTGGTCTTCCCTGTGATTTTCTAATGGGATTATCTATTCCAGTCATGTGGATCAATAAGGAAGTTGAGTACATGAACCATGAAGGGCAGGAAGTTCTCGGTGATTCAACTGGCACATCTAGTAAAAATGGGCTATTAGAATCTGACAGCGGCGAAGAAACCAAGATTTGTGTAAAAGTTGAAGATTCAGAACTTAAAGTCGAGCCTACAGATATTGCGCAGGAAGATGGTATTAGATCAGGAGATTCGATTAACTTAGCTTTGGAAGAAGAAGCGAAAAGAAAAATGCATCAGAAGTTGAGAGGTGAAGGATACTGTTTAGTTCCTGGCTCCTTTGGTGATTCACGGAGTGATATTGCAGAGGCTAGTTTCCTCCTTGGTTTATATATCTTTGGAAAAAACCTTGTACAGGTGAAGAGATTTATTGACAGTAAGACGATGGGGGATATACTGTCATTTTACTATGGAAAGTTTTATAAATCTCATCAATACCGTAGATGGTCGGACTGCCGGAAGATGAGAAGCAGAAGGTGTGTATATGGGCAAAGGATTTTCACTGGATTAAGGCAACAGGAATTGTTGTCTCGATTGTCTCTACATGTGTCAGAAGAATGCCAAAATACATTTTTAGAGGTATTTCCTAAAATACTTAATACATATTGTCAATGCTCCCCATTTTCTCGCAGTTACTGGATAAGGATGGAATTATCATAGAGCAACTCACTTCCAAACATTTACACAGGCAGGCATACATGTATACTTAATTCAGAAAGCGTTACATGTTGATCTAAGCTTTTCCAAATACTAAAAAGATGATTATATCTCTTATTTTTGTTTGGCAGTAAGGTTTTTCACTTACATTTGCATGCCTAATGGTTATTATGGTGCGGTTTCTTATGTTGAATTGTAGATGAAAAAGTGAAGTATTGTCCTTTTGGGATTAAAAGGGATTTTTAAAGTATATAAGCTTCATACTAATCACTTAGTATTTGATGACAACTTATCCCAATAGTCAATGCACTTGCAATTCTTCTTAAGCTTTGTGTTGCAAACCAACCACTAGAATAGTTGTCTGACTGGAATACGACTCTGAAGGTTGCTTCCAGTGACATTGTTCTGTTATGTAAAGAGTACTTTAGTCATGAGCAGAGCCATGTAGGGGCAAAAACTACACTTTGGCCTAAAATTGTATGAGAAGTTTCAAAATTGTCCCATTATGACGTGACAAAATACTATTTTACGTATAAGTTTTATATTTATTTTTATTTTTTTCTCTCCACTTTTTATTTTTATTTTTTTCCTCAGATTTCATCACTATTTGGGTTGTTGATGTGATTGGATAAAATGTTAATTTTGCAAAATTTTAGGGATGTTTTTTATTTTATTCTCCTTGCCTTATTTTTTCTTGTTAG
>JAOTRH010000020.1:1229491-1251006 GCA_034768845.1 Heliamphora exappendiculata | reverse complement strand
CTATCTATCTCTCTCTCTCTCTCTCTCTCTCTCTCTCTCTCTCTCTCTCTCTCTCTCTCTCTCTCTCTCTCTCTCTCGGTGTGGGGTCGATGGTGGCGCGGTGGTGGCAGCGGTATGGGGTCTGCAGTTAGCGGCGGTGTGGATTTGGGGAGGTGGTTTTGGGGTGTATGGGTGGTTTTGGGGGTGATTTAAGGGTGGTGATGGTGGTTTTCATTAAAAAAATTTACGGTTAGGTTAATTTGATGTAAAAATTAAATCTGATGAGAGGTTAGTGATATTTTAAAAATTACAGAAGAAATTTCTATTTTTGTCAAAAATTTTAAAAGAGATCAATGTAATTTACCTTAAAATATATTGATGAAACGCAAACCACAGCCATTGCAAATACCACCACAACCCCTACCGCCACCACAATCACGTTTGCTACCACTATCTTTGTTACCGCCACGACCTCATCCACTATTACCACCACCATCACTTTTTTTTATTGTTACTATTACTTTTTTTTTATTGTCACCACAATCACAACTGTTACTTTTTTATCATCGTTAAAATTGTTGTCCTTAGAACAATTTCCCCCACCAAATTAGTTTTTGCTTCACACATTTAGCAACAAAACTTGTGACAAACAAAAAGTTGTTACAAAAATACAACCGTACTTTTTGTGACAATAATTTGTATTGTCAAATAAAATTAATCTAATAACATTTAGTGGCAAGTCAAAAATATTCATCACTAATAATCATTTTTTTAGTCACAACTTCTCCGTTGTTGCTAAGATTATTGTTACTAAAACACTTTGAGTGCCAAATATGTTTTCTCCCCACCTATTTAAGAGACAAATTTATGTGACAAAAAAAAATTATCGCAAGAAATTATAATTTAATTTTTTTAATGACAAATTCTATTAATGTTGTTAAAAAATACAATAAATTTATATTCATTCCAATTTCTTTTATTACTATTGACCAGCATTTTGCTCGTTGTGCTAATTTTGCTCACTTTCTCTATTATAGATCAATTTTTTTTACTTATTTTTATCTCAGTGATTTTTTTTAATCATTCAATCGAGACGTTTTACTTTTTAGAATATTTTCATTAAGACGAATTAAAAAAGTAAAATGTATTACCTAAAAAATAAAAAAGCATTTTAAAAATAAAAATAATCCAAATGTCAATTTCTTATCCCAAACTACACCTTATGGGAAAAGTTAATTTTGTTGATCAGCAAATAAAAAAAATTTAATTAAGCGTGAAGCAAAAGATTACAATGAGATAATAAGGACCAAGAGGAGACCATGGTCTGAGGTGATATCGAAGGACGGATGTGTTTATAAGTGATGGTAGAAAGAGATATAGATAATAGGTTATAAAGGAGATAAAAAAAATTAAAAAAATATTTACAAAAGTGAAAACATACTTTTTATTTATAAGAATTTAGTGAATTTTGGAAACTGTTTATATTGTTTTGAAATTAAAAATAATTATTAAATATATTTTTTTATTATTTATAAAAAAAAATTTTAAAAATAAAAAACAATAAATATAAATGTTATTAAATGAAAGCCTAACTTTTCACAAAAAAAAGTAGTCACTAAAAAACAAAGTTTAAAGTACAAAAAATTAATTTTTTTTTCAATTTTTTAAAATTGTTTTTGCCACAAGTACCTAAAAACAGAAACTCTGAAAAAAATCTAGAAATTCCAAAAACAAATTTAAAATTTAAATTGAAGAGTGAAAATTTAATTTTGGGTTTTGCAAACCTCATTAAAACTATGGCCATGTTTGGGCTAAATTTTAATTTTTTTTTTTATTTTGGTCTTTTTTGAATTTTTCATCTTTTAACTTTTTTTTTTGAATCATCTTGATTAAATGAATAAGAAAATAAAAAATTTTGATCAAAAAATAAAAAAAACATTCACTAAAGATGAAAATAAACAACATAAAATTTAGTTTACTGACTTATTTTGACTTATTTATATTTTTTTTGAATTTTTTTTTGTTTTGATAAAAAAAATTATTTTTTGCAAATCGTCTTAATAAGAAAAGTTAAAAAATATATAATTTGATTAATGAATGAAAGAATTTACTAAAAACGAAATAAATTAAATAAAATAAGTAACTAAATAATTATTTCAAGCAAATCTTATATCTAAATTATTTATTTCGAATCATGTGTATTTTTTGGGTCACTTTTATGGGTTGGTAAGTTTGTCAAATTCTAGACTTTTTTGTCCAAAAAATTCAGTTATATCTGGGGAAGGATGATTTGGTTGAAAAGGTACGATTATGGAGTCTTCGGTCAAGAATGATTACGTTTGTGTACGAAAAACCGGAAACGAATTAATCAAAGGAATCGTCTGCTATTTTAAATGAAATTAAATATGATATTAACAATAAATAACACAGTAAATTTTACATATTTATTTTAATAAAGTTTATGAAATGGATTTGTTTACTGTGAATTATTTAAATTATATTTGATTAGGGTAAGATAAAAAATTAATTAAAAATTATAAAATTATTTTTTATTATTAAATAAATAATAATAATATAGAGCTTGGTACTAATAATATCAAATGAGCCTAGTATTATAATACCACGAATTGGGTATTACTAATTTAGTACTTGTCGAATTATTAGTCATAATTTTGCAAAAAAAAAATAAGATTATTAATGCAGGAAAACAAAATTTGAATAGCACGATGTCAATTAAAATTGCATTATAGTCTCTATTCAACTCTCATAGATGAACTTACTAATGTTTGAAAGTGATTGCCTAGCTTTAATTTTGAAATTGTTGACGTGAATTACTCAAATCGATTTGATAGACGTTGAGATTTTAAAAAATAATCTAAAAGAATGCGATGTTGAAGAACAGATAATAAAAGAAGAAAACACACCTCGAGAATTAAAATAAAAAAGAATTTTAGCTAAACGTCCAAAAAAATAAATTTTAACATGCAAGATCCATAAACAAAAATTTTAACGCGCAAGATCTAATTGCGTGATTTTTCTCAAAAATACTCTATAAATAGATAAATTTATCTATTTAAATGCATAGATCACAGTTATAAATTTATTTGTATCTTTTCAAAATATGTATAAAGAATATAGATAAATTTATGTCTTTTATTGAAAAAATATGTAAAAAATACAGATAAATTTATCTATTTTATTCAAAACGCATATAAAAAATACAAATAAATTTATCTATATCTTTTTAAAATATGTATAAATAACACAGATAAATTTATCTGTTTGCATTATCTGTATTGTTATACAAATACATAAATTTATCTGTTAGGTATAAATAAACAGATAGATAAATTTATATGTTTACATTATCTGTATTGATATGCAAATATATAAATTTATCTGTTAGGCATAAATATGCAAACAAATAAATTTATTTCTTTGCATATTAAACAGATGAATTTCAAACAGATAAATTTATCAATTTGTTATGCAAAACAGATAAGTTTATCTGTTTGTAGAGTATTTTTGAAAAAAATCATGCAATTGGACATAGCGCGTTAAAATTTTTGTTAATGAACCTTGCGCGTTAAAACTTTTTTTTTTTTACCTTTAGTCGAAATTTCCTTAAAAAATTCCTTTTGTAGGCTAATTTGTACTAAATGATTTATCTAAAGAAATTAAACGCCGCAAAATAAATAAAAATAACCACACAAGCCAATAAATAACTAACCAAATATGTAACGACAATTTTTATGTGAAAAACCCCAAATCGATAAAAAAACACGGGATCAATCCAAGTCCAGAAATAATCAAGCATTATAATAAATATTGGTTACAAGAAATTTTATAACCCCGTTGAATCCATACCATAAGGTAGTAAATCTAACTTATTGAATCCATGTACACTAACTCCGTGCTTGATTGTCGCGGGAATTCACCATCGATTTTCAACTGCTGACAGAATTCACCACCAAACTTGAAACTCCTAAAAATTCACTCAAGAGACTCTACAATCTAGAATGAACGTTAAAGACTTGATTTGCTTGATGATGTTCTTGAAAGCACAATGATTATATGATCATCAAGCGAGTTGAATATGTAAACTTCAAAAAATCATCTTTAATAAAGGCACGTGGGATCTTGAAAAATTATTTAGTCAACTAGTGAAAGTACACTTGACGACTAGAGATGTTATGATTCCCTAAGCCACCTTAAAAAAATCCTAGCAACCTATATAGACAACTTTCCTTCAAAACCCTAGCTAAAAGTAGTAATTAAAAACGCCTTATGTGTACAGACCGTTCGATCGGTCTATTCACCGATCGATCGATCTTGTCAGGCTTACAATTTTTTGTTTCAGTTTTACTTTTATGCAGAACATGTGCATAACAGGTTAAATATTGAGAGTCATTATTAACCGCTCAATGGACCGTTCGATCAGTTTGTCGAGCGATTTGACACCATTTGAATCTTTTTATGTTTTTCTGCTCCGTTTTTGTTGTGCTGTAATATCCAACCATAATTCTAAAAAAATAAGCGTAAAAAATATCGAAAAATTAGATATTAGTAATTTGTCACAAATTTACCAAACAATAAAAAAAATAAATCGAAGCCCTAATTTCCTAATAGTTTGATTTAAGAAAATGAATCTCATTACATACTTGTCACATTTTACACTAGTTATAACTTTTTTTTAATTAAAAATTCGACTGAATTTATAAAAGCATCTTTTAATGACCCGTGGGTGGAGATGGGCCTAAAAAGCTTGCCAAGAAGCATAAAAAAGTTGGCCTAACATCAATGAGAAAGTAATAAAATTAGGGTCATCTCCAGTTAGGAGAGAAAAATTGGAGCAGATCAACTCAATGTTTTGGACTCGCCACTGCCCCAACATTATATGTGAGTTATTCATTTTCTAGAGTTTTTCTCTAACCCTAATTATATGATTTTATTATATTTATTAATTATTTTTAAAATATGATGGGTAGCAAGGTTGTGGCCCAGATTCTTTGGTAAGCCCAGTCCATTGTTGACGGGCCCACATTCCTGATCAACCAAAAGAAGCAGATGGGAGGAAATCTGACCAACCCTACCCTGATCAGGATAATATCTTGATCGGGAGCGGCACGTGTCTTGTACAATGCGCATAAAATTTTAAGTGTTCGTCGCATGTAGTGTATCTGCCACGTGAATTGAGAATCAAGCAAAAAGGCACATCGTGAATTGAGAATCAAGCAAAAAGGCAAATTGAAGGTTTTAAATGTATTGATTCGGACTCTTTTCTCTTTTTACTGACTTAGTCCTCGCTCCATTGCATAATTGACTTAACCGTCGAACAGAATTTGGCCAGAATCTCTTTAACACCTAGCTTGATTGTCGAATAGAATTTGGTCAGAATCTCTTCATCGTCCATCCAGACAATCTATTTAAGTATTTTCAGATCGAAAGTTGAATTCTCGCAGGGAAGTTCACACCATCAAAATACAACTATAAAATGTTATTTTTCAATAAATTTATGATGATATCGTGTAATTATGATTATCAGTTAACATTATTTTTTTATGAATAGTCTAGCAATATACCATAGCTTAAAAGATTAATATCTCATATCATGAAGGTAGAGGCAGTGATGACAGGGACAATGGTAGAATTTTAATTTGAAAATTTGAATAGCTCTTATAGATTTTTAAAGGGCATATATTAAGTTTTAGCTCTTATAGATTTTTAAGTGGCAACTATTATGTTATTTTTAAAAAAAATAAAGGGGAAACCTATTAGACCAGGATCACAATGATGAAAATTACTGCTTAAAAAGCCTAATGTGAGCTTTTTCAATAAATTTATGAGTTAGTGATTGACCCATGGCCAACCCTAGGCTTAAAGTCATAAAGCCATTACTTTAGTCCCGGAAAAAGTATTAAGAATAAGGACCCAATTTGTGGTGTATATAATTATATATAAATAAAGTATTTTAGTTTTGTTTGTTTGATACATATTCTTGTAATTTTTAATAGTTAATTTAAAATCTTTTATTAATTAACTATTACAATTTCAAGTTGAAACATTTTAGGTTTGGGTTATTATTGTGATTTGACCATTACATTATAATTTTTAACAATTAATTTAAGAAAAATATCGCTTGACTATTAGAATTTCAATATAATATATTTTAATTTTAGATCACAATAGAAAGTTTTAAAACTTGTTAAATATTCGTATTGAGCACTTAAAATTTGAATAAGAATATATAATATCAGCTTGGCATGTCTAAGTGCGGTTAGCATCCATCTAGTATTTTAAAATTTTAAAAATGATAAGAATAAATGAATCATTATTAATTTCTTTTTTGTTGTTCTTTAGCTAAGTTATCAAATTCAAAAATCTAAAATTTTAATGAACAAAGTAAACACATTATATTGATAAGTATATTCTTTTGAATTCTTCTAAGTATTTTTTAAAAAAATTTAAATTTGTAAAAATATAGAAGGTCCCATGATAAAATTAGGCTTTTAGCCCATAAAACTCAGGGCGAGCCTGGACTAAATCTGTCCAGTTCTTTTTTAACAGTATAAACAATTTTTAAATACAAATAAAGTAATTGTCAACAGTATAAACAGTTTTTACATACAAATAAAGTAATTGTCATATGATGCACATCTTAAATATGATTGATTTATAGAGCAGTGTTGATCACTTTTGTTTTTGAAGGGAGACCATTCTTCTGTTGAATGTCACACTAAAATATTATTAACTGTGCAATTTAGGATTCATATCTTTTACAGTATTAATATTTCACTTTAAAAGAAAACATAACAATTAAGTACCCTTTGGTAACGTTTATGTTTTCTATTTTTTATTTTTGTTTTTAAATTTTTTGTAAACTAGAAACGAAAACATGTTTGGTAATTATTTTTATTTTTAAAAAACTGTAAACAGTTTTCAAAATTTATAAAATTTTAAGAAACAAAAAAAATTGTGTTTTTACTTGTTTTATAAACAAATTTTGATTAAATTCATCCGTAACTTTTAACTACCACTTTTCAAACATTTATGTTATCAAACATATTTTTATTTTTATTTTTTTATAAAAATAAATAAAAACATATTTTTTATTTTTTATAAATAAAAATTAAAAAACTGTAAATGTTACGAAACGGGTCCTTAGTGATCGGTCATGAGATTTAGAGGAGCTGCTTCATAAAAATGCTCATCCCTTCCTTTTTGGTTCAAGGATTGGAGAGATGTGGAAATGAAATTAGTCCAAAACGCCCAAAGGATTCAATCTTTAAGACTTGAATCGGGCCCATTTGATGCCTGTTCTAGAGGCTGAGATTGGACTCTACTAATTTATTGGGTCTAATTTGTTTATGTTTGATTTGATATTTGAGGGCTGGACCGTTAATCCTATTGAATTACAAATCCTGTTGGATTGTGGGATTACCAAACTTAGCAAGGTTGGGCATTGGCAATCCAATTCCACCGGATTAGATGGCCAGTGATAAGGTAATACCGATTTTGCCCATGAATGGAGGCTGACGGCGTTGACCAGAATGGAGACGCCGTCGTCAACCTCGATGGGATCCTCCACGACGTTAACAATCGGCTTAGGATACCGATTCACGAGCTATCATCGTTCTTGTGTTTGCTCCTTCAGGCATCGTCATTATTCTCGTTGACAATAGAGATGCCGTCGTTGTCGTCGCCGAGAATAGAAATAAGTATTTTTTTTTTTAAATTTGGAGAGAGTGAATTTAATATTTTTTAAAAAATTTAATAAAAATGAAAACAAAAATAAAAATAAATAACATAAAATTAACTTATTACCTTATTTAACTTGATTTTTTTTATAAAATAACTTATTAGATTATTTTGAACAAATAAAAAACCTATTTATTAGTTTTTTACTACCAGAGTAATTTTGAAAATAAAAAAAATATAATATTCTCTCACATTATCTAATCCTACTAAAAACAAATACGAGATTGTGTAATCTATTATACAATCTCACTCAGATCAAATACAAAAAAATTAATCTCACCCCACTATTAATTCTAACTCATTATCAATTCATACGCTAATTTAAGCTTCTTATTAATGTCACATAACCTACCCGATTATCAAATAGGCCGATATGAATTTGAGTATTTTACTTTTCTTTTATTTTTTGAGTGCTGTTAGACATCTCAAAAGGGATTTATCGAAAAAAAAATGATCGATGGAGGGAGAGTGTTTTATTTGGGGTGAATGGATTGGGGTTAGCACGTGAATGTTTGGTTCTTTTATTTTTTTTTATTTTATTAAAGAAATATTTATACTCTTAAAAATTAAAATTTTAATACAAAATATGAAAAAAAAATTCATATTATTTTTTTTCAATTTTGTTACCTATTTAAAAAAAGTTACTTTAAAAAAAAATTAACTTAATTAAAATAATAATACTTTTAAATTCGTTCTATTACAAAGAAACAAAAAACTAAAAAATTTAGAATGATTGAATAAACAAAAATATATATTAGAAAGGAGGTTTATTAACTTTTAAATTATTTTTTTAACTTTGTTGATTAGGTAAAAAGTTATTTTTTTATTTTTATTTAAATTAGATAATTCTTCGTTTGTCTAAATTTTTTAATTTTTTGTTTCTTCATAATAAAACGAATTTAGAAATATAATTACTTTAATTGATTTAAATATATATATATATATATATATATATATGAAAATTTTCACATACTAAATTTTGAAATAATTTTTACTTTTTTTAAACAATAACAAATATATTAACGTAGTGAATCTTTTCAATATATGAGTGCTCATATATGACAAATTTTTCAAATCATGGATCAAAATAAAAATATAATTTTCTTTTAAAAAAATTTATACACGACAATTTTTGCAAACTTTGCATCAAAGTATAAGAAATATCTTATCATGTTGGAAAAAATTTATATTGAGAAATTTCTCATTTATAAGTTATTTATTTTATTTAAAATTAAAAATAACAAAATTAAAAAAAAATTTGTGTGAAAAGCTTTTCATAATATGTATGAGAAGTGTATCACGCTAAATGATAATATTACTATATTATAATATTTTTATATACATATGTGTTATAAGAAATCTTAACTTCTCATACTTAAATTTTAAAATGTATGAAAAATTTCGCATACAACACTATATGAAAATATTTTCATAAACATACATGGTATAAGAAATTTTTCATACTCAACCAGCTTGAAGTAAGAAGTTTAAAGGGAATGTTCTCACTATTTTTGACTAGTGAGAATGTTTACACTGTTTTTTACCATTAAGAATGTTCTTAAATTTTTAACCAGTGAAAATGTTTGTTTTTACAATTATTTATACATTATAATCAGTGAGAATATTTTCAGTATTTTTTAAGAGAAATTTAGAATTTAGTAATCACTTGTGAAAATGTTATTAGTGTTATTTCGTGATTTTTATAAACGATAATGCTAATGTAATTTTGTTGATTTTTTATAATTTAAATTTTTTATTTTGTTTTTATAATTATTTGTATATTATGACAAGTGAGAATATTTTAAATGTTTTTAAAGACAAGTTTAAAATTTAGTAGTCAGATATGAGAATATTCTTAGTGTTATTTCTTGATTTTTACAAGTTGTTCATTTTATTTAAAATTAAGATTTATAAAATTAAAAATAAAAATATATAAGAGTTTTTCATACTTGAAATAGTTCATATTTTTTACAAGTTACTTATTTTATTTAAAATTAAGAATGAAAAAATTAAAAAAAAAATAAGTATAAGAAATTTTTCATATTTAAAATAATTTACATTTTTTACAAGTTACTTATTTCATTTAAAATTAATAATTAAAAAATTAAAAAATAAGTATGAGAAGTTTCTCATACATAAAATAGTATAAGTTGCTCGTTTCATTTAAAATTAAGAATAAAAAAATTTTCAAAAAATAAATATGAAAAATTTCTCATACTTAAAATAGTTCACATTTTTACACACATACCAGTGAAAATATTTTTACTATTTTTGACACTGAAAATGTTCTTAATATTTTTTACCAGTGATAGCATCAGCTCTCACTGTCTCATTAATTACAAAGAATTCCTTACTTGTAATGTATTATTATGTGATATATATATATATATATATATATATATATATACACACACATACAAACAAACAAACCAGTAAAAATGTTTTCACTGTTTTTCACACTGAGATTGTTCTCAGTATTTTTACTTCTGATGCAATTAATTTATTACTTCGCTTTTTTTATATATTTTTATAATTGAAACTATTTATTATCTAATATTTATTAAGTATATTACTTTCATAAAAAATTAAACAATAACTCATATTAATTCTCATATTAATTAATATAATTTTGTTAAATAAAATTTTAATTATATCTCATTTTTTAGATAATAACAAAATTATCGATTTAATAAAAATTTTTAGACGAGTTCTCGTGGAGAAATATTTTACACACTTTTTAATGTATTTTAAAAATTATTTAGTATTTTTTTTCTTCAACAATATTTTTTAGTACACATGATTTTATATACATTAATTTCTTACGAAATGGCTAAAAGGCTAAAAGCCTTAGGTTCTCAAATGGGGTTTTTATTTTTTATTTTTATAATTTTAAGTTAAAAGACAAAAAATCTAATTTTAAATTCTTTATCAAACAAAATCTTAATAATAAAATTTATTTATACTCTTTAAAGAAACCATAATAAGTTAGAAAAAATAGTCGGCATAAGTTCTAGAATCTATTACACAATTTAAGACTATATTTTTATGATAGGTGATGTGCTTTAGATACTTAGTATTATCGTGTTTTATATATTTTTATAATTAAAATTATTCATTATATAGTATTTATTAAGTAAATTATTTGTGCAAAAAATTAAATTAATAAAAAATTAATAGCTTTGTGAATAGATTCCATCTTTTGAAATATAAATAAATGATAATATAATTTTACAAAAAAAAAATGATAAATAAATATAATCAGATCATATAATTACAAATATTAAATTAACTTAATTTTTTAGGTGAGTAATAAAAATAATAAATACTACCAAATAAACGATTTTTACTATAAATTTTTTTTAAAAAAGCATAATATATATAAAAAAAATTTAGTCATGATTCAAGAGTAAAAATATTTGAACTATACCTACATATGTACACAACAGGTGAGTAATTGCTTCGATCAAAAATATTCGATCTAACTCTTTCGTGAGGATTAGCTTTTTCATTCCTTTTTTACTCGGAATGGACTTTGATGCTTCCTCGAAAGCAACCTTCCACTCACTCTTTAATATGAGGATTTTCCAGGAAAGTGAACGGAAACTCCCGGATTGCACCCCGCAGATTGCCAGATTTACATACAATAACATGTTTTCTGATTATTATTATTTTTTTGTTTCTCTTTTCTTAGTTTTTAGAAAATTATAATTAATTGAGTTAATTAATCAACCAACGCAGTAGAAAACCCAATTTTAATAGTCTAAACAAAAGTCTGTGACCCAACACAACCAAATATTTTATTTGTTTACAGTGTGAAATGCGAGTTTAAGTAACGAGTACAGTGTCATTTTAGCTGGCTATGAATGAAAGATTGTTGAGCTTGTGGATCAAATCTTAGTAAATTTTCATCTAGACACGGTGGACCAGTGTGGTTCCTGTCCGGATGTTGAAACTAGATAACTTATCACGTGAACAAACACTATAATTCTAAGTCGGAAAGTAATGCTATACAAAGTAACTAAAATGAGTCAACATGTTAGTCTTTGGGTTTCATTTTCCATTACTTTTCTCTCCCTATAAATCCACAATCAAAACACACAATCAGACCCATTCAATTAACCCTCCTCTCTCTCCCTCCCTCCCTCATACTCGCTTTTTTTTTATAATATTTTAAAGTGTTTGAATCAATTTATGCGTACCTCGACACACACTCATATCCTCTAGATCATGGGTATATGTGCTTCTACTCCCATCACAAGGAAATGTGGTACTGTGAAATGGCCACCTACATGCACAGCTATGGTGATCGACTTGGATGGGGAGCTCCAACAATTCAGACAACCCACCAAGGCACAACACATCCTCTCCCAAAACCCAAATTGCTTCCTCTCCAACTCAGACACCATGTTTCCCGGCTCTCACGCGCCACACATTGCCGGTGATCAAGAACTGCAGCCTGGGCAAATTTACTTTCTCATCCCGATCTCCAAGTCCCAGACGGTTCTATCTTTGCAAGACTTGTGTGCTCTAGCCGTCAAGGCCTGTAAAGCTCTTAATACAGTTACGTTGCCAATTTTTGATGAAAACGGAAATAAACTTCAAGCCTAACCTTGGGCATCCGGAGAAGTGGGTTCTATTATCAACAGAGTTGAATGGGACAAACAAACAAAAAAAGGTGGTGCGGTGTGGTGATCCAAGGGGGTCCCTCCTTGTGACAAATCATACGAAGGGCATTTTTGTGGTTGTGGAATATAATAGGCCAACTCCGGCAACATTGATGAAATCCGAATATATATTAAAAGAACTTTGGAAATGGGGGAACAAAAGCAACAATAATTGGTATTCTTTTATCTTTTCCACTTTTGGAACAAGTGCAGATTGCCATAGATCTTAAACCATTTGAATGTGCAAAGCCATATGATAATGCTAAAGATTTATAGTTTTGTTTACAAAAAAATAACATTTTTCGTCGAAATCAACATCGACAGGTTAAATGCGATAGAGTGGAAGTTCAATGTCTGGTTTCAGGACTTCATTGAAATTTAAATGACTGAATAAATCAAGAAATTTTGACAAGAAAATAAAGGATCGAAAACTAATAAAATAAAATTTTATTAATCTTCGTAAAATAGAAACAAAGATTACAAGAAAGAAATACCGCCACTCGCTTACAGTTGCTCGGCAAATGTTGAGCATTCTCCGTTGAAGATCTTTAAAGAACGGAAACCATCTACATTACGCTACTCTTAATACAAAAATAAAAGATAAAAGAAGAGATAAAAAACCGTTGTGAATTGATAAAATTGGTGTCCATTACAATGCATACAATACAACTATTTATAAAATTTCATAAATAGCTTCTAATAACCACTCATATACAAGACTCTCTCATTCGATGCCAAATATCTATTCTTCAATTGCTATTAACCGCCGCTCTTTCATTTGATCGCCACTTGTCATCTTTTAAATTACCAACATAGGTATTTAAATATATTTATTATTTTCTATTAAGCATTTATAAAATATAGTAGGCTATTTAAAATAAAAAATAATATCCTCGATAGAAAAAAATATTAATTATAGTGCAAACAAGTTTATAATCGCGTTTTGATGCATGTGATTAAAGATCTTATGGCACGAGTTCAAGTCACATAATTCACTAAAATTTTTTGTAGTTCATAATTGTGCTTTGATGCATGTGATTACCATGTTGCTTATGGCTAGGGTTCAAGTCACGTAATTATTTATCAATTATCAGAAAAAAAACTGCCTGCCTACCTACTATCTTTGGATGCTATAAGCAAGGGTCTAGCACAATATATATGACGGCATTTTTGGCAAAGATTGTAAAAGTGACTCATGACCTCCAAAATACAAACTTTTTAACAAGTTATAGACCCTTGAGCATGTTATACAAATTTTTAGATTATGGTTGCAATAGTTGCATTACTTCAACAGTATTTCTTGGTTTAACAAGCAACAATGGTGGGGTCTACAACTTAACCTTTACAAGGTCAGTGATGAGTCTCTACATATTTCATACATATTTTTCTACTTTTCTAATTAATCAATCAAGTTTCCATCTTTGACAGTCAAAAGTTACTTTTGTCAGGTCATCAACATGGGATGGGATGAGAAAATTTATTAAATACTCCAAAGTATTACTTACGTGGCACTTCTAGCAAATACAAATGATAAATGCACACTAAATGGGTTACCCTTTGTCTTCCACCTACGCATCAAAGGTGGGCCACTATTTGTCCCACTTAAAACATTTTTTCGCTACATCATTGGATGAGAGCACTATCTATGCAACAATACATGGTGCCGAATTATTACTCCATGATTTGAATTCTTTTGCATAATCTTCTGCCTCTGGACTATGGCAATTTCATGTAGTGGTTTCTATAAAAGAAAATAAAGAATTGATTACCTCAAGAAGAACTCAATAGTCAATACCAACCATTCTTCATTGAATTCCATGACTTCACCACCAGAGCTTCTACTTCTATAAAAGTGCTCACTTTCTATCTTCCAATCCTTCAAACCAAATCATTTATAATGAATGTTTTAGTTAGACTCGATCAAAGATTCCAAAGAAACCAATTCAAGGGAGAGAGAACTAACTATTGCTTTTAACGATTTTGTTGCAAAGAAGTCCACACCTTGATCCATCCCTCATGATCAATGAGAACACCACTAACCAGCAGCCTTAAAATGCTTACCCAGATTCTCAGTTATAGAAATATTGGAAAAATACACAGCAGCACCCACAGAAACTCCTGAAATCAACAATAATCCAAAGTAAAAATTAAGCTTTAATCTACGAAAAGAAGTGAGTGGGTTAAAGCACCAAAAACACACGAATAAAAAGATTCAAATAGAGCCATGTAGTTGAAGAAGACTAGTGTTGACGGCAATGAATGGTTTACGAAAGGATGTTAGAGACTCAAATAGAGCCAATATCTGTCTATTTGACTCCTGAGCTTGTATCACTTCCAAATACGAGATAAGGAAACCAACCTTACTTTCGGCTCTCATTTTGGCAAAAGACTAACTATTCTTGAAATTGATTCAAAAAATGAAAACAAAAAACTTGAAAGATAAAGGCAAAACCCTCATAGACAAATGAGCAGAACGTTTTGTGGCACTCCTTGGATAATCAGATTAATTTTCTCACCTCTTCATCAACTAGACCTCTTCCAGTGACCGCAAACTTTGGGATGAGCTCCGCAGAACAACTAGACCTTCACTGCTTTTGCATGGATGCTAGTGATAGTCTCTTAAAGCTGAAAAAAAGAAAGAAAAAAAAAAACCCAAACACCGGCAACAAATGCTAACCAAATATTGAGCAAAGCATAGTGTTAGGATTTGACCAATGAATTCCATTTATGTGAGATGCTCAGCTCCAAAAAGGAGGCACAATGCCTGGAATCACAATACTGCTATCAGCTGTTTCTGACAAAATCAAACAATAACAAAAAAAAATACATAATATTTCTAGTAAACAAACTATGCAACCAGTCCAGTCACATAGTCTCATGGGAAACAAATTTTTTTCGACTATGAATGTTGCAGCGATCTCCGAACCAACTTTCATCCCAAATAATGGAAAAGAAATGTTAGAATAACTATTTTTATTTAAAAGATGAAACTTTCACAACCATATAAGCCTTCGAGAAAGAAAAAAAAACCGTTAAACCGCGTCAAAAATATTTGGCATATACAAGAGATGGGCAATAATACCATTTCATCCACACCCATAATTTACATCTGGTGATGCAACAACCGACTCAAATGGAATTTCAACTCTCTCTTTCACAAGGCAACGAGACTCACCATCTTCCACCACCAAGACCTTACCAGGTGGGCATTCGACCATTTTGCTCTCTGCTTCAGTTCCTCGCTGCTCGAGGAGGCCAAAAACTTTGAACTGTGTTCCCCTTTTCTTAATCACAGGTTCAAAGCCAGCTAAGCCTAGGATAGATATCACACTAACAAGAGTAAGCACTGTCTTCGCTGCCACATTGATGAAGAGTCTAAACCCTTTAGGTGGGTTTTGAGATCCAGATTGCACTTGATTTCTCTCAGATTCATGGAGACTCTTTGTTTCCATTGTCGTGTTGTTACCACTGATGTGCCCATTTTGACCAAGCTTACGTTCAGAAGGGAAGCGTGAAAGATAACTCTTGTCTAATACTGCAGAGTGGGAAGGCCGACTGGGATATGGAGGAAGAAGGAGATCATTGTTATCCTCAACTGATTCACTAGCAAAAGCAGCGGCTTCATGTATGACTTCCAAGTTTTCACCTTTGTACTCCTTCAGCTTTGTTAGCAGCTTCTTGCGGCAGTAATCAATCTCAGCCAAGGCTGCTTCCCTGTCATACCACTGCTGTTGTTGTAGCGCCTGACAATAAAAAGAGAATCAAAAAGAAGTCCAAAAACAGTTTGTGATGCAAACAAACCAAGAATACTATAATGCTACAAATCAGATGTAGGATTTGAGGGAAAAGAGAAGGAAAGGGCAAAAGGTATTTGCTCATTTTTTTATGGGTAACCAAACAATAAAATTATAAAGAATGAATGCTTAATCAGCTTTCATCTCATATTTTTTGGCCAAACCAAACAAGAATTTTAACTTTTCTCACTTGATTTTCCATTTCCTTTCTTCTGCCTTTCCTTTTTGGTGCACTTTCTTCTTCCAACTCCAATTTCACATCTCATTTAATTAATAGTAACTTCAAGCCAACAGGTTTAGTCGCAAGAAATAGAATGCAAGCCAGTAGCTTTTCATGTATTCATGACCATGGTTGGTCCCAATATGATTAACATATGTATCTCATTAGCCTATATTGACCGCCAAATTTTCAAAAGAAAACAAAAATATCCATCAGCACGTCATTGTTTGTTTTGAATACAATATGCGATTTGTTTGAACATCACTGCTGAAGCAATTCCCAAAAGGAAGAGAAATAAAAGGTAGCAACTACTATGGACAATAAGTTCAGCAAAGCCCATCCTAATGGTTGCAAGGAGAAGGTTTTCAAAATTAACATCCCTTACCACTACAAATTGTCATTACAATTTCTCATAGAAAGATCCCTTACTACTCATGTGTATCCTTTAATTCCCAGTCAATTTTCTTTGAACTTGGACAAGTAAACAATATATTATAAAAAAAACAATCCCCAAGTAAAATGGTGTGGTGTAATGCGTGCAAAAGAACTGCCAGAAATTGCATAACGGAATTCCTATTTGGAATTTTGTTCCTGAAATCCTCAAGAATAGTAATGAAATTAGCCATCAGGGATCTCAATGAACTCATGTAAAGCAAACTCTGTCAGATCACTTTAAACTTGCAATATGGGGTTTATATTTTGTACTCAAAAAAGGAAAAGGCTCTATTTGAGCCTGTGGAACAGAATGAAGTGCCTAATTATTCCCACGAGTTGCTTGATTAGCCACATAAGTCCCATCTTGGCACCAAACAAACATAATGCAGAAGCCAAACTAGCTCTGCAAAAGCCAAATACTGAGGCATTTACCATATTGGTAAAATATCCCCGCACCTTTATTTTCCAAATCAAAAAAAGGGGGTTGATAACCTTGCATTACCGCACTCCGTATCTAAACTTGACAGTATATGTTATACATAATGGCTGATTGAAGCTGCGCTCAGAATGCCAATATTAGCTATTATCCCATTCATCAGGAACCTATACCCGGGAAGTAGATTACAAAATGTTTTGGGTGGGGCAGCATGTTTGAAGGAAGAGACAAAAGTATCCAGCCATTGATTCTTCCCAGCAACTTCTACAAGCAAAGCAGCTGATTGCAGCTTCTGGCTGGTGAAAGAATGATGGCTAGCATCACTATTTAATATTTCCTCGTGACCAAGGCCAAACTTTTTACCACCTTTTATTCTTTCAAAGGAACCAAGTCCTTGATCTTGTCTTAGTTAATCCATGAAAAACTAAAGAACATGAGACGCACAGAATTAATAGAGTCAACAGACGTCAAAGACATCAGCATACAGGAAAAAAAATTCAAATCTTCAGTATTCTCCCAAGGAGTAGAAAGGAAATAAACCAAAAGTGAGCTCAGACACCTTGTGCTTTACATTGTCAAAAATCCAAATTTACCAGCAGAAGCCTAATGTAGTCAATTATTAAAGTCTCTTTGCAGTTGGACAGATGTTTGGGATGCCCAGATACTCAAGTGTAAGTATGGTAGAACCAGTGCATAATCCTACCCGAGCTCATTGCAAGAGCTGAGGTAGAAAGGAGCTTTTGAAAACTTTTGCACAAATTCAACAGTTAGAAGGGAGAAATGAGTTTGGCATTCTTAATAGTGCAAGGTCTCCCTGTACTTGATCTTCCCAACTGTTATATATTTCTCGACTCCAAAAACATGCATTACACATCCATAACTGCCCTGGAGCTGTTGGACAACCAAGGCTCAGCAGATTGCCACAGTCGGCTATCCTCATAATGTTCATTCCACATCATTTTGGGACACATTCACACTCATGCGTCACTCCTTTGCCTTAACCTAACCGAACTTGGTGCTACCATCTTGTATGTACTAAAGCAGAAACTGGTCATAATACCAATGGAATAATCCCATATCCCAAAGGATGGTGCTGTGGATGGTAAAATGTACAATGCATCGCACCATTCACCGCCATGCCATGGTAAGAAAGCTATCCTAAAGGCAATTCCAATTTGATATTTTTGTAATGCAGTTTCTCAGCATATAGGCTTTTCTTCAGAAAACAACATGCATCAACCTCTTCACCACATAAGGTATTTTCAGTAAGATAGCATAGAGACTTTTCCTTGGGTATCCTGTTTCCCTCAAGATAAAAATGAAGTGGCTCAGGGACTTAAGGCATCAATAGAAATACACACGCATGCACGCACTTTAGTTTCCAGGTTGAGGTGCTCTTCATTGATTGTCAAATCTTCGAACCAATGAATATGGTCTTGCCCCTGTGGAAGTGCAGAATGAGGGTGTCCTAATGACAATTATCATGAAAACATCAAGAAAATATGAGATTCACAATCCACCATGATCTTATGCAAATAGCCGCAGGAAGAAGCCCTACCACTTTATCAAAAAAACGTAATCATCTAACCATTTGCAAAACACGGCAGGACAATCTTGTATTGCACAGATAATGCTCCATGCGAAAGCATTTAACAGCATTACCCAGAAACAAGTTTGGTTTCACGCCAAGGAAAATGAAATGAAATTGATACAAAAGCTTCAAAATAAGAAGAGAAAACTCCCACCTAAACTAAATTGACCTGAAATGAAATGACAAGAGCCATAAAGACACAAAGTTGCAGGGACTATGGAAAAAAGGGATTCCAACATGATTTATTATTTAATTAATGGCTGATGCAACTGGGTATTAACTGCAATGTTTAAATTGGGGGAAGAGAAACAAGCTTCCTACAAAAATATGCTTACATTAGCAATAAGCAATTGATTTCTTCCCTGTTGGCACAAGTTACGAATAAACTGGTTGGGCCATTCAAGAAGAAGTTACATATAGGGACAAATTTCAAGTTTGTAAGGCTTTAGAGTAAAATCGATGCATCATAGAATGCTAAAATGAAGTGTCAATAGTAGTAGAAAGAAAGGGCGAAAGGCTTTATTGTTTTCCTCATCTTAGGCTATGTTTGGTTTATTGGAATGACAATAGAATGGAATGATGATTCCGTCAAAAGATCCATTCCAATGTTTAGCCAAAAACATAATGGAATGTTAAATCCAAAACTAATCACCATTTCCCCATTTGATGGAATGAGAATTTCGACCCAATACCAAGAAATTGTCAAAATCATTCCGTTGGACCAAACACTACCTTAGAGCACTCGGCAAAAAGCAATGGGATATTCTTGTGTGCGGAGGTCATATAATCAATATGTTTCGGGCTGCAAGGGATCCAGGTCAAATTAATGGGTTTTAAACTTTTAATAACAATGCTTGCAAAGCATTGAACAGGACGAACATTCGAAAGGATACACAAATGCACAAACGAATATGGCGTGAGCAGTAACAGCTCATTTGGATTGAGGATTTGAAAAGAAAAAAAAAATGGAAAGATTTAGCTCTCTCTTAAAATCACCTTTTTAAATTTTCCCAAAAGTGGAGAGATTTAGAGAGAAAATAAAGCACGTAAATGCTCTTGTTTTGAAAAACCAATATTAACCCTCCAGAAACAAACGCATCAAGTATTACTTTAAAATGGAGCTAGTTTAATAAAATTATGCAGGAAACTTCAATTGTTTCTGTAATATAAGCTAACCAAACAAGATGAGTGAAATGACAATCTTTTCTATCCAAATTAGCCAAACAAACACAATCCTTTCTTTTCTTTTCTCTCCATTGTTCCTAAACGGGCTGTAAACATGAAACGCATAAAGCTTCACCAAAATACCCATTACTTATAGTCATAAATGGAGAGAAAATGAACTGAAAGTAACTTCAACAGGGCTTCCAATTAAACCCTAATTTTCAAAATTCGGAAGAAACAACAAAAAGAAAACAAAGAACCAGAGAGAACAGACCTGCAAAGAAGCGAGCTGCGCTTCGAGCGATTCGAGAGCATCGCGAATGTTCAAAAGGCTCTGTTCCTCTTCTTCTTCTTCTACGCATTCTTCTTCTGACCCAGACCCAATATATTTATCTTCTTTAACTTGTTCTTGTGGCTGATTATGGCGTTCAGGAATCACAACTGTTGATGTACTGTGAATGTAACTGGTGATCTTGGTGCGAATCTCAGAAGCTCGAGCCAAGATCAGCCCAATTCCATCTTCATCCATCTCTCTCTCTCTCTCTCTCTAGTTTTGAAGTTTGGGTGGGCTTTGATTCTTTGAAACTTGAAAGCGGTCTTGGGAACCAGCAGCCTCCAGGAGCCGCCAAAAATGGGGAGTGGTGCTCTATGAGCGATGCAGTCCAAACAAATAAGATATTATTATTGCCGAAAAAATAAGCCCCGTCTTTCCCTAACAAACAAAAAATGCACATTTACCCAAAATTTAAGGTTCCCTCGGGTGATGTTTATATTTTTTATTTTTTTTTTATTTTAAAATTTTAAAATTTTTTTGTTAATAGTAAATAAAAATATGTTTGATAATTATTTTTTTAAAAAAAATTATAAATAATTTTCAAAATTTATAAAATTTTAAAATTTTTTTTTTTTTTACTTGTTTTGTAACCAAATTTTAATTAAATTTATCCGTAACTTTTAATTGTCACTTTTCAAACATTTATATTATCAAATATATTTTTGTTTTTATTTTTTTATAAATATAAACAAAAATATATTTTTTATTTTTCGTAAACAAAAAATAAAAAATTGTAAACGTTACCTGTTGGAATATTAGATTGTTTAGACTATTAGATTGATTAGATTGATTTTATTCTGATTTGATTTCTTTTATTGTTTATCTCTATTCGCCTATAAATAGGCCATATATTGTACAGTTTTAATACACAGAAATATACAGTTATTTTACTCTTCTCAATTTTTTCATGGTATCAGAGCAGTTTTATGAAAGAATAAAGTGTCATCAGATGTCATAAGATTGCAGCAAGCAGAGTCTATAAACTATGGAGATTTACCTGAGATGATGGACAACGCAGTGGAGGATTGGGACAAAACCTGGTGAATTAAGTCCTTCACGTCAGCTGCAGTGAGAGAAGTAGACTCGGATGTAGACGAAGCAGTGGAAGCAACCGCAGCTGTCTGTTGTGAAGCTTGTTTC
>JAOTRH010000020.1:1213495-1229391 GCA_034768845.1 Heliamphora exappendiculata | reverse complement strand
AAATTGCAAAAATTACAGGGACAAAGCGTTTATAAATTTCATCAACAAAAGGAGTACCATGCTCAGAAAACCAACTATATACATATTACAAATGAGAGTACCTTTCAGTCTATGCAACGTTGCATCCCCATCAAAATATATTTTGTTTCGTTTCAGCCATATCAGCCACATCACGCACAAAGGGGACATCACCCAAGCTTTCCTCCCGCACCTCAAAACTCTTCCTCCTCTCCAACTTGACAAAACTACAACCACATCCTCCTCAAAAAACCACTCCACTCCGAATAACATCAAGACAAAACTCCACAATTCCCTAGTGAGCTCAGATTGCATAAGCAAATGGGAAACAAAGTCTCTTCTTCTTCCAGAGGGGCAACATCGATTAGTTAGCATAAAACCCCCTTCGAACTAGATTATCAATGGTCAAAATCTTCTTGTTGCATCTCCCTCCTAATAAATATCAGGTCTCCACAAAAAACCTTGTATA
Source organism: Heliamphora exappendiculata (assembly GCA_034768845.1). Taxonomy (NCBI): domain Eukaryota; kingdom Viridiplantae; phylum Streptophyta; class Magnoliopsida; order Ericales; family Sarraceniaceae; genus Heliamphora; species Heliamphora exappendiculata. Next base: position 1,228,904 of record JAOTRH010000020.1, on the reverse strand, counting down.
ACAAGTTGTGCTTTAAATCTTACACCTTCATTGTGTTTTCGCACAAATACCCATTTATATTCAACAAGTTGTATCTCTTCAGAGGTTTAGATTATAAGTTCAAATACTTCACGTTTTTCTAGAGAGTTTAACTCCTCCATAACACAAAACAACGGCACTAAAAACTTTTAATACTAAATCTTAATTTTACTCAAAAAGATTTGCTCTAAATATTTTGCTACAGAAAATCTGGTCTTGCATATTCATAAGAATAGCTATATATCATGTATTAGGTCCGCGCACATCATATACCATGTTAGTAAGCATACATTTCCTAGTAAAACAAAGCAACGCACTAGCATTGTTTTAAAGTCAATAATAACTTTAGGCCATGTTTGTTTTGGCGGGGACTAAGAGTCCACCCGGACTATTAGTCCGGAGTATAGTCCAATACCGCGTTTGTTAAGCCTCCAGACTAATAGTCCGGGCAGACTAATCCGGACTATTAGTCCGCCAAATTGGGAATAATTAGTGAGGGGGGGAGATGTGGGATTAGAAAGGATTGGATTAAGGAGTGAATTTAAAAATTTTTAAAAATAATAAAATAAATTTTAATAATAACATAAAATTTAACTTATTAATTTATTTAAGTTAATTTTAAAATAAATTAACTTAATACAATGGTAAATTATTATCTAATCCGTTATTTAATCCCACTCAATTCAAACACAAAAAAAATTAATCCCACCTCATTACTAATTTCACTTCATTACCAATCTCCCCTCACTACTAATCCAATCCAATCCGGATTATCAAACGAGCCCTTAGTGAATACGGATAGTCAAAAACAAATACAGTGCAACTCACCTTCTTGATACAAAACTTGTAAAATACTACAATAAAATTAGCTAGTAAATACCATTACTTTAAAAAATATAGTAAGATACATGCAAAGAGATCTTCCACCTACAACTGAAGGATGCTCTTGAAATATGGTGTGATTTTACACGAACAGAAAATATGCCAAAGTTAGTCTTACATAATACGCCAGACAAATAAATGACATGCCTGTGAAAAAAAAAAAAAAAGATACATGCAAAGAGATCTTCCACCTACAACTGGGGGATGCTCTTGAAATAGGGTGTGATTTTACAAGAACAGCTAATATGCCAAAGTTTGTCTTACATAATACGCCAGACACAAAGAAATGACATGCCCGGGAATCAAGTGTAAATCAAAAGGAAGTAGTAATGAAGATGAGTGGTAGAAAGGACTACAAAGATCATATTGATCCCAAGCATGGGATATTGGATGCAATGCCAAAACTGGTACAAAATGAAGAAAATCAGTTGAGGAAATTTAATCAAGCAAAACAAAGTTATAACAAGGAATGATCTCAATCAAGTAATGAAAACAGGATATTTTGCCATTGAAAACATTTTATAATGCCCCAGATAGAGATAACAACAAAGAAGGGCTCATTTAGCAGAGACCAGATACAGAAAACAGAGTTCTGAGCTCAATGCAAACCTTATATCATGACCAATAATCAAAATAAAGACAGAAAACCTAACAGGGCCTAAATGGAGAAATCTCATAGTTAATTTCAAGATAGCTACTTACAATTAATTTTGTGCGTGTATGGTCAGTATCTAGCATTGCATTATAAGTCAATCTGACCAAATAGAATTGCTACAACGAGATATAGTTTTCATAACCAGAAGTGAGAATTGTGACGATAAATTTTGATGCATGCAAGCACTATCATTATCAGTTATTCATGAAATTTCATCAAAATATGTGCAGATTGTATCATTCGGAATTTTTGTCTGATGAACCACAATGCCCTGACCCACAGCCATGATGCAATACTTCCCAATTGCCTAGTGAACCAGATTCCCAAATTTCCAACTCTTCTTCTATAGCTAGTAACAATTAAATTCCAAGTAATAGATAATAAGTTCAAAACTTACTATTTGTCTGATAATCTGGAGTTGGACATTTCCCAGTGTGGGCGACTTTAGGGTTCCAACAGACTGAAAGTTCTGTTGCCTTCTCAATGCCTTTCGACTGATAAGGAGCTATGCTGTGAATGCCAAACTGGAGCGAACCCAATAAATCATTCTCAATGCATTCATACCTGCAAGAAGTTAGCAACTGCATGAGTACGAAAGGACTTAACAAAGTTTGGGGTTTCACCACAGCCATGCTCACATTTTCTTGCAGAGGTTATCAGTGATCACAGAGAGATTGATGACTTGCATCCTTATCTCCATTACTTTGTCCTCACCATACTGATCAAATGGCTCTTCAATAAACTTGGATAGTTTCTCAACATTTGCCTCAAGTTGCTGCTGCTGGTCCTCAAATAAATGTTGCTTTATTTCCCTTTCCTCATTTGTCATCTCATCCTTAAACAAGTCATCACCAAACATATAAAATGCAAATGGATATGAATATGAAAGCACCCGCCTTGATCTGAAGAGCCTGTAAAGTCCATTTGTAACCCAGCTGAAATCTCTAAGTCTTGAATCCTTCTTCTCCAAGTTTGACACCTTCTCTCTTATGGTCTCCTTCAGGTTAGATTCAAGCTTAAAGGAATCTGTATGAGCTTTGTAGCGATTGTGATAGTGCATGTAACGATAGAGGTCCCGCTTCGCACGCTCAGCCTTCTTTTCTCGATCTTCTTTATAGCGACCACAACTGTGGCCACTGATATTGGACCAAGTATGATCACGGCCAGTAGCTCCGCCACAAAGCCAACTACATTAATGGAAAACAAAGTCATTTAATTTAACTTCACCCAAAGGGGGAAAAGACTCGTAATAAAAAGTCCATGCGCCGAATATATATAGGAATGATCAAGCATGCAGAGACCAATAAAGAATTTGCAGCAAAACAAAACAAATTCAACTCCTGGGCAAATAATATTACAGGGACAAAATATGACTACCTAATTCCTGCATTGAGTAATCAAGTCAATTTGATCCCATATCCTGCCCGCTTACAATAGGATATAAGGAATAACAAGATACTGATTGTACAAGCTGTATCTCCAAAAAAGCCAACCACCAAAGAGAGCCTCAAAATATACATGTGAAATATCTCTACCACTCTTTCCATTCTAGCAGAAAATCGGAAGCAATAATGTTTATGTAGCCATTTTCATATGAATCAAACTATAGTTAAATTCAGGCTAGCATCACAAGCCCAAGGACTCGTAAAAAAATCTCCCAAAATGAATTACACTCTGGTACTTACTGATCATAACAGAAAGTTAAGTCATGTCATCAAGGTGTTTTGTTAGATATGCTAACCATGGCTAATGCAAAATCATGAGTGCCCACAAAATTAAGCAGGAGCATAAGAAAAGGACTGCCTCCGTGTAGGTACATACATTTTGCATGCATATTAACAAGTATAGGTTTGACAGCCCAAATCCATAAGTTGCAAAGATGCTACTATTTACATATTCCATCCAGACTATCCACTTACATTGGTTTATAGTTCAGAGGCTAAACTATCAGGTATTTTTACCATTTAAGACAAGAAGAGATATAATCCATAACTACTATGCTATAGAAGAAACACATGACCATTGAGAATTTTACACACCAACCTTGGCCTTCTTATGATACATCTTCTAACCACCATATATTCCTATTATCTGCCTTAGTCATAGATACACATCTCATGAGAGTCGTATTATAATATTTTTTCTGTAGTTAACCGTGTAGGCAAAGCAAAAATCTGAACTCAATACAGAATGAAAATTCAGAAAATTGTGCTCGTAAGTCATAACTACATCAAATGGATGCTCAGTGAGTATTCCTGGATTCCCATATCAAGGTCTAGGAATAAGCGCAGTCCGCGCAGAATGTCCATCCGTCACAGAGACAGAAATCTCCAGCAAATTTTCACTGAAGGGTGAAAAAAAATTCCAGAATTAGGATGAGTGAACCTCATTCAGGCCACAATACTAGAATAAAAAATAAGGGTCCAGTAAGCAAATTGGCTTCTAACTGCTTTCAGACCCCACCAACCATCTACACACAGCGTGAGAAAGAAATGAAAAATACTTTCACTGCACAATGGCAACAACAAAGAGAAGAAAGATAAACAAGAGAAAGAAACCTAATATGAAGAACTCAAGATACAACTAGCTTTGTTGAACAGTATACACGTCCAAAGGATGAAGACAAAGCTGATCATTTTTTTGGACAAGCTACCAAAAGCTAATCTATTTTTTTGGACAAGCTACCAAAAGCTAATCTATGAACAACACAATATTCTTAAACAGATGGTTTAAAAGATAACATGGACTCACTAAAATGAAACAAAGGCAACCATAAAGAAATCTCACCAAAATGCTTGCCCACAGATGCAGCTCACAAGGTTGCAGCCACCGTTCTTCTCCACAGGTTTGTGACACTTTGGACAAGGTTTTGTATGAACTGTAATCCAATTAACTGTTTCTGATTCATCATGACACTTCTTGGTCCATAGCTCCCACATCGAACAAGAACAGGGTGAGTGTGCATCAGCTAAGCAGCAGAAACAGAACTGTGAACCACATGAACATTCAACCTCGCAAAACTCATCATCTTCGACACGAATTGCATTCCCACAATGAGGAGTACTTGGGCACCATTTAACCATTTTATTATCCTCAATATATGACTCAAGAAGAAAACGATCAAATTTCTCCGCTAAATCAGGGTGCCTTTTACTAACAAGATTTCTGACAATAGTTTCATCACAAATAGCATTGCATTTGTGGGCCATGCACCTAATACGCTTACTCTGACCCTCATTTATCTTCACAATAAAATGCTCTGTCCAACCTAAAAGCAAGAAAATAAATAGATAAACAATAAACCCAAATGTAATAATGTCTAGCATGATATAAAGCACATTTTCAAGAAAACAAATAGATAAACTATAAACCCAAATGTAATAATGTCTAGCATGATATAAAGCACATTTTCAAGAATTTCTAATAATAATAATAATAATAATAAGAAGAAGAAGAAGAAGAAGAAGAAGAAGAAGAAGAACCATACATCTCTCTCAACATCATGTTAAAACTCCAAATAAACGTCACTTAACAAGGAAAAAGTCCGGTATGTAGGAGAATCCCAGGGGCATGTGTACAACAACTAGATTCTTTTCCTCATACAGAAGATTAAAGGTTAATATCATCATCCAAATCTACGAGTGCTGCGGCTTTGCATTAAAGTGACCCATAAGCTAGTCTGTGGTTTTTGAAAGTTCCTAGAATATACTATACGATAATTAGCGAGGCAGGCAGAAGACAAAAGAACAATGCTTACAATTGTTGCAAAATTTGTGACCACAATCCATTTTTGTCACCTCAGTACCAGGTACATCCTCCATGCAGATATTGCACATAATTGTAGAAGGCAGCGATGAGTTAAGATTATGTTTTTCAACCACAGTCACACCCGCTTCAGAAAACAAGCAAGCTTTTCCCTTCTCAACAAGCACCGCAAACAACTTCTCCACATCCCAACGGTAATGAATTAGTAGGGTTCGAGCATGGTGTTCTCTGAGAGACAGCAAGTCCATCACTCTACGTAAATCTTCCCTCTACAAGAAAGTGCAATAACTAAAGTTTAAGTCTTCCAAAACAAAAATATAGGTATATTCACAACAGCAACATAAAAAGTAAATAAGAATTCATTCCCCTTTTACCTGTGCAGCCAAAAGAGACTCTTTGGTGATTACCTGTGAAATGTCCAAAAGGAATTGATATAAGCAAGTATCAGAAACAGGTACAGAAAAATAAGGGGTACTTCACAATCTCCAGTGTTTCCACCCAAAATATACAAAAGTCAAGAATTAGAATAGTTTCATTCTTAATAGGGATTCTAATTCAAATTAGATGGTTGAGACTTACCCAAGAGCTTACCAGTTGCACACATTGAAATAGTCAAAATGGACAATAGCATCATTAAAATCACAATTGACTAAAGGTATTATTCTAACAATTATACAGAAAGTATTATCCCGCGAATTCTCGTGAAGTCCGAATTTCAGAGAAAAATCTTGAACTTCATTTTGGGTGTCGAGCAGATTGTCTTCTTACCGAAATGCTAAATCGTAACGAAAAGGCACTAATGTCGCACTGAGGTTAATGGTTATCTCAGGAATTTTATTTTTACATCGGAACATATATGGTTCATTGTTTTGATATACTTAGGCAGTTAGGTTAGGTTCATGTTGTTTGGGCTTACTTTCGAGTCCTCCAGATTCATTCCGGATTATTAAAGGTGCCTGTAGCCATATTGATTTTGGTATAGCATAATTAAAATCACAATCCCAAATGATTATAAGTGAACAATGAGTAATGCACAGAGAACCTGCTACAGTTTAAACAGCAAGAAACGTTGGCATCACTTAACAAAACTCTTCTCTTTTAATTTAAAGAGATGTGAATATCTGTTTGAGAGGCACCCCACAAAGGGAAAACCAATATTTCACAACCGTACCCAACAATTTGAGACCAATTAAATCACTAGACTAAAGCCCCAAAATCAACAAAATTAAGCTTCAAACAGCAATAAACTAACAATATTACCCTACAACAATTGCCGATTAATCCAACCTCAAAAACAGAAACAAGAACAAACTTATACCAAAGAAACAGCTCCAACTTATCATCAGAGAAAAATGTAGTAAGAGGGAGAAGGAACTAATTAAAGGAGAAGCAGAAATATCAATTAACTTTTTCAACCATCAGAAACAATACATAATTGGATTTCAAAAAAGAAAAAAGAAAAAACCTAATTTATATTCCCACAGTTATGATTCATTATAAGCACTAAATATACCTTACTAGAAGGACCTTTTGGGGGGACCCACTGCACATCCGATTCTTCGTTGTCGAGTCCGTCGAGGGATTCTCGATCGGAGGAGTAATAATCTTCTTCGCCGCTCATGCAATCCTCCATCACTAAAGGCCAAGGTGGATAGATTTGTAAATAAATTCCTTTGAATATATATATATATATGTGTGTGTGTGTGTGTGTGTGTGTGTGTGCGTGTGTATGATTATGTACGTATAAATTAGTCGATCTCGGTAAAGAATTCGATCGGTTCTAGATATCAGGAGGGAGGGAGAGAGAGAGAAGACAAATTAGTTTTCGGAGAAATCGCGATGGATTCCGGCGAGCTCGCCGACGAGAGATAGAGAAATTTGGATTCTGAGAGAAGCGTAAAGCGACGAAAGCCGGAGAGTTAAACTTTTGAGAGAGAGAGAGAGAGAGAGAGAGAGAGAGAGATTGGCAATCTTGCCTTTTGCGCTGCGAAAAGGGGATAGTAGTGAGGGGAAACAAGGAAGTACGACGTCGTAATGGAAGTTTGGCGCAGGAGATGGAAGCCACGACGACGTTCTAAGACTACTATTGGCAGATGATGTTCCAATATTGCCCCGCTTAAGATAATTATTTATTTATTTATTTTATTTTATTTATTTTTGTTTTTTGTAGTAATACAAATTTTATTATTTAGTTAACTTAATATACTTTATGACTTCTCTTATTAAAAATAATTAAAAAATAAAATTTTTATTAAAATATTATAAAATTATAAAAGACATAAGAAAGCCAAAATAAACTAATAAACAAAATTATATGTTACTTATTTTTATCATTAGTAATTTTTTAATATTTCAATTAGAGTTTTTTATTTTTTCAAATCATTTTATCCAGACAATTTAAAAAATAATAAAAATATTTAATTAAAAATTACAAAAATTACAAAAAAAAATAAATAAAAATTGCAAAATTTAGCCCTAATTATTTTTGTCTTTAGTAATTTTTTTATATTTTAATCAAAAATATATATATTTTTTATTCATCTCATCGAGACAATTCAAAAAAAAAATTAATTAAAAATTAAAATAAATTAAAATAAAAATTAAACAAAATTTACAAAATTTAGCCTGACCATTGTTAGTTTTTTCAAAAAATACATATAAATTTTATTTAAAGTCATTTTAAGCCAGATATGGACCTGTTTAATTCACTAATCATAAAAGATTTCAAACCATTATAAAGCATGTTTAGAAATTCATTTGACTTAGAAGTGATTTAGAATATAAAAAAAATCAATTTAGAGCTCATTTATCAAGCTAAGTGATGCCAAAGCATTAAATATCGTAATCAGTTAAATGTGGTGTTTGGTATTACTAAAATTAATATCATATAAATTGTACTTTATAGTTTACAGTTTATAACAGAAATTATAAATGTTTGATAAAAATTGTGACTTATAACTAAAATAGAAGAAAAAAATAATTATAAATTGTAATAAAAATTATGAATTTTTTAAAAAATTTACAATTTATAAGTATAATTAGTAACATGTTAAAAGCTACCAACGCCAAACACCCAAAGTATTGATTTTTTTATTATGTCCGTGTAAAATATTTAGTATTTTAAATTTACTGTTACAAAATATTATATATGTTTTAAGAACAAAAATTTAACAATTGATAATTTATTATAATATAAATGCTTATTTAACTCTATATTTGAATTGGGCAGTCACGTTTTAATTTTTAGTTTATTATTTATGATGAGTTAACATGAAAAAGATAAATTTAACATTTAAATTTCTTTATGATTAACGAACATTTATTAATAGCATAACCCTGGCACTAAATTATATTTGAATTTTAAGTTTGAGTACAAAAATAGAAAAGAAAAAAAAAAGAAAAGACAAAAAATTAAGTACAGTTTTTTTATTTAGTCAAGTCATAAACTAGTACGGTGTAACGGGGTGTTTAGCTAATTTATTGGAAATAGCTTTTAAATTTTTATTATTAATTTAAGTAATAAGTCATAATATTTTTTAAACATATATAATTTACATTACAAGGTATATATAATTATTTGTTTTTATAAAAAATTAATTTTAGATACAAGCTAGCATATTTACTAAACACTCACTACTTCTATTACAATATATAATTTATTAGTTTCAGCAATGTCAAATACTACTAATATCGGTCAGTATATCTACTGTCAACTAGTATCGATTAAAATTTTAACTGAAATAAAATTAAAATATTACGGCACTAGTTGTTATTTAAAGGACTATGTATTAACTAATATCGACCAATAGAGTCATCTACTATAATATTGACGTAACTAATTTTTTATGAGAGATTTTGGTACCGGTCCCCTTTGGGATACTTGTTTGGGAATAAATTCCAACTTAACAATAATGTTTCATTAAGTCATGCTTTTTTTTAGAGATAATTAATTATAAGCATTATATTATGATTCTATTATGGGATAAATCCTAATAACTTATAAAATATTTCAAAAGATCATTTTTTAAAATTTTAACAAAATTGCAGACGCAAATACCCTTTTACATATATGCAGATAATACATGGCAATTCAAAATTTGAAATTTCTTTTTTAACGCCAATAGATTCAGTGTCTACTAAATATATTTTCATTTTAAACTTTTACATTGTCATCTACGAAATTATCATCTCCTTCCATTGTGAGCCAAATTTCACTGCAATTGGTTATCATTGTTACCGGAATCCACATTTCCAGAACCTTCAAGGTAAGTTTACTGAATTTCATATTATTTGACTCGTCTATAGGATTTTGCATTTATGTTGTTATATTCATTTGCGATTCAATTAGCAATTCATTTGCTTATAAGAACTCTCGGATAAACAAATGTTTGGATGCAAAATAATCGTGAAAATAAAATTTTCAGTAGGTCTCGATTGATGTTCAATTGTTTGGCTTTAATGAATATAAAATGTAGCTTCCATTATAATAACGCAATACTAATATCGTGTTCTTTGCGAATGGACCAACGAAAACTTTAAAATTACGGTATAATATCAGGGGAAATTGAATCACATACTCTCGTTGTACATTGCAAGATCTTGTAATGTCAATTTAAGTTCGCATTCTCATTATACAATGCATTTTATATAGTTTAGTTCGTAAACATGTATGCAATGTTAAGTTAAATTCTTAGTCTTATTATTTAGTGTAGACTGTTTACAGTGCACAGTTAACACAGTTGACGGTTACATTAATATCTTCTTCATGCTCATTCGTGTTCATAGTGCATAGTTAGCACAGTTGATAGTTACATTAATAGAGACTGAACTCATTATACTGTGCAAGCATGATGGATGCATAGCTGGGTTGAAGATAAATAGCAGTTGGACTTGCAAACAATTACTTTCTATTGTTCGCTCGAAATAAAATGATATGGACATGGGGGAAATTTCATTGAGATACTCTTTTCCCGGCCATTCCAACTGTTTATTGGACAACGACGAGGGCTTGCAAATTTTATTCTCATTGACAGTAGCTAACAGCATTAAACAAGTTGATGTTGATGTGCAATAGGCAACAAAGCAGGAGGTAACAACTGGCTCGATGAGAATGCCAGAACTATTATTGATGGAAGTGCATTAGTCGGGTCTCAAATTGAATGGAGGGCCGAGTATGACAAAGGTACCAACTTGTGCTCATCATTTGTTTCACACCCAGAAAAGATCTTGTTATCGTCACATTGGGCAAGTGGCATTACTGGTGTTGCCCAATTTTTGAAGGTGGGGTTCATGAGTTCGTACCACCCCTTGCAAGTATGCCATCCGGTGTGGTTTTGAGTTTGTATACAATAAGAAGTAATAACGACAACAAAAGAGTGACTGCACATTGTAAGAGCCAAGAAAGGGAGTGTGAGTGGATGATACATGAAATGGGCATGTCGTCTAATGGATTTTTCTCTGTCACGAAACTCAATAATTTATGCACATGTGGTGCAGCAGTACTCACATCCAATAACTCTCGGATGACTTCTAATTTAGTAGGCAGCCTCATTGTGGAAGAAGTACGTTCAACACCACAAAAACGTCCAGTTGATGTGATTCACAAGTTTAAATCGAAGTATGGACTTGATATAAGTTACCACCAGGCATTGATGGGAGTTGAAAAGGCTAGAGGTGAGGTTTTTGGTGATTATTCCTCGTCGTTCAACCAACTCTATTGGTTTGTCGATACTACAAATAGAAGCAACTCTGGAAGCTCCATTATAATTGAGTACGACCCTATTTATTATGTTTTTAAGCGTTTGTTTGTTGCTTTCAAGGCTTGTATTGACGGTTTCAATCATTGTCGCTCTTTATTTTTTTTGATGGTACGTTCTTAAAAGGTAGGTATAAAGGATATATTTTATCCGCAACAGCAAAGGATAGAGATTAAGGTAATTCAATCTATGTGAATTTGTTGGTTACTTTTTGGTGGCAATTTTCATACATTAACAATACATGTGCACATTATACCAAGCATGTATGCAATGTTAGGTTAAATTATCAGTCTCATTATACAAAGCAGTTACAGTACACTGTTCACAGTGCATAGTTAACACAGTTGACAGTTACATTAATGTCGAAATGTGAATTAAAGTATATGTTGTCTCATTGTATAATGCGAGTTAGTGTTTCAGATCACAACACCGTACACTGTCCTTTTTATTATTGTGGATTTAATCTTTCATTTACATTAACATAAGATATACTTCACACCAAATTAAATTAATGTAATTCAATCAATATACATTTGTTGGTTACTTTTTCGTGGCAATTTTCTTACATTAAGAATACATGTGCACATATTAATTTGTCTTAAAAGTCTATAGGACTCTTTCCTATTTGCTTTGCCATTGTTGACGTAGAAAATGGTGAAAATTGGCATTGATTCATGAAAAATTTGCCATTAATTCTCCAAGCAGGTAGAGATGTTACTTTTCTAAGTGATCGTAGTCTGGGCTTGCTAGATGCCGTTCACTCAATTTTGCTAGCTTCTTACCACGGCTACTGTATGCAACATTTGAAAATTAACTTGAGACATCATTTTTAGGGGCATGGAAATGCGTTCAAGAAGAGAATGGTCAACCACTTTGTTAAGTGTGTGTACGCCCTAACGAATGAGACTCTCTATCAAACACTAAATATACTGAAGCGTGAGGGGAGGCAACAAGGTCAAAGGATTCCTTGATAACTTGCCAGCTGAGCATTGGAGTAATGCTTATTTTCCTGGGCATCGATTTGGTGAAACGACATCAAATGCAGCTGAATCGTTTAATAATTGGATTTGCAATGAGCGACATCTGCCAATTACAAACATGGTCGATAGCATAAGGATTAGATTGATGAATCAGACTGCCACACGAAAAGCTATTGCTTTCAAATGGTCAAGTGTTGTGTGCCCTATGGTTGATGAGCAATTATATGATACCTTTAATGTTTCAAGAACATGAAACGTAAGCCAGTCAAATGACAATGTGTACGAGGTTCATTCATTCCCATCGGCCACTGTTAATCTTGCTAGACGTACTTGTTCGTGCTGTTAGTGACAACTTTAAGGAATCCCTTGCGCACACGACGTTGTCGCTGTTATGAAAAGTGGTAAAGACTTGAACCAATACATTGACCAGTATTACCATGTGAAGAGCTATCGAAATTCATATTCTTTGTCCATATATCCAGTCCCTACTATGTGGAGAACAGAATGTACTCAAGAATTAGAAATAATTCAACCACCAGTGTCCAAAAAATAGTCGGGCAGACCTAGGAAGAAGAGGATTCCTTCAAGGGAGGAGAAGATTACCCAAATCAAGTGTAGTAGATGTGAAAGGTTAGATAACCATAATAGGGAATCTTGTAAAGAGTCATTGGGCTCTTAGAAAAGATTGTTTGCTTCTGAAATCTACCTAATCAAATTTGTATTGGGAACGATTTTTTTCCCGAATTTTGTTATTGATATGGTTTCAAATAAACTTCCATCAAGTCACTATTATCATGGATGGCCTCTTAACGTATTACATAACAATGAACAATTATCATTACTCTTCATTTGCAATACGATACATTTGTACGCATAAATCGTGTTCAAATAAGAATACAATGCTTGGAGTAGATTTCTGTCAGTTTAATTGTTAGGTTGGCAATGAGCAGTGTGGTAACGTGAACCATTAAAATGTGAACTGTTCTCATTGTTCCCATTCCCTAAAAAAATCTTAATAAGTACATCTAGAAATAAAGAGAAGCCATTCACAAAAATTTCAAACTTAGACACCTTTCTGGGAACTTCTACAATTTGAGAAGGTTCTCATTTTGTAGATTTACCAACTTCAACAACTTCACAAATTAACATTTTAATGGTTCATGTTCTCATTTGCAAGATGGTAACATTTTAATGGCTATTGTTCTCATTTACAGTGTCATATTATTTTCTCATTTCAAATTAGTTTATTTACATTAATAGATTCTGTACACAAATCAAAACATCATGAGAACATCTCAAAATGCACAACACCCAAACATTAGAGAATTCCATACTGGACACCTTTTTATGTGTACAAAATTCCACACTTGTTTTAAAATCACGCAGGACCAACACATTTCAATAACCCATTAAAATCATGACAGAATGCTTCAATCAAAGAGACAACATTTGTAATTCAACCATATTTCTCAATGCAAATTGCATTTACATAGTATCATGCCTTTGTTTCAATCATAACCTATTCCCGTGGGCGACAATTACACATTGAACTAAGGAATAGTAGTACTGAATAGCAACGAATTTCTTTGGAAGTGAATTGAGAAATGTGCGCCATTAGTGAGCTGCTACCATCTGTGCATGTACTAGATGAAATGAGTACTGAGAGCTGTGGGCCAATACAACAGCTACCATTGAACTGAGAACTGTCTGTGCACTATTAATATCATCATTGAGAACTGCTACCATTGAACTGACTTGGAGATCTAAAAATGGCTTGCTTTGGATTTGGTTTCATCTAATCTGTTTCATCCATTGATCTATGTCAAGCTCCAGTTGTATTGGTAGTGTCCTTCAACGTCTTCATAGGATCACAGAGAAATGCGTGGATGATTTCAACTCAAACTCTCCTACAGTCATCAATTGTCAATATACTCTCTACATCTCGATTTTTCATATATTACTTCAAGATATAACAGGCAACGACCCCACAATCTAGTTTGCACATTTATCACACGAGGAATCAATATATTTTTAGTATAATACGTTGTCTATTACCCAATAAAATACACAACATATAACGTGATGTACTTACGTCCCGGGTTGTTGTTAGTGGCACACACTAAATATAACTAGATGATGTGTACGGTAGCATTCAATGTCTCCCCATTTGTCTTAATGCCAAAATACTCATCCACGTGCGATTTCTTAACACAAACAATTAGGAGTTATACTAAGGTTATCATAGCAAAATGATGATGTAAACAGGTAATTTTTTTCCTTGCCATTTCTTCTGCCATATCAACATGGGAGTCATGACCTCTTGGTTCCAATGAATTGAAGTGGTTCCATTCCCCTGACTTAGAATAAAAAACAACAACGGTTCAATGGTTTGATTTGTACATTGGGAATAACAAGTATCTCTTTAGTCTTGTTTCTTGCATATGTGAATCTAGTCGTTTTGCTCTCTCAATGGGGTTTTTATCTTTAAGCAGTTGCTATGTTTAGAAGACATAAGGTTGTTAGTGGTGCCAAAATGTAAACAACATGCAAAGACCAAAAACTTTAAACGGGAAGAAGATGCTTAAATAAGTGAGTAATGAGAACACGCTCCATTAATGTCATCAATAGGAATTCCAGCAAAATCTATATGCACTCTATCAATTTCTTGTTGTCTCATTAGCACCTCCGCGTACGCATCAATCACCTGGATTAAGTGGAAAAATACAGTTGATGAGTTAAGATGGTTTTTCATTTTGATTATTTGAATGAGATTTCTCGAAAATCTGTGAGTTACAAATGAGAATTTTCACTTACACTACTGGAAATCTCTGATTCCATCATCAATTCAGCGATATCATCAATATAAATGCTGCTTGAGTTATCCCCCCCCCCCCCCTAACAAACACGTGCTGCAACAATGAAAACAGACTCAAATATGAATGTTGCTTGAGTCCATATTTTTATACATGATTCAAATGGACCATTGTAATGAGAACATTGAACTGAGAACATTGAACTCTATTAGTGAAGTGTGAGCAGTGACCTACCAACCTATACAATGAATACCAATGGACCGAGAACAGTGAACTATGAAAATGAGAACCATATTGGTGTTGGGAGAATATCCAATGCCAAAATAAAATATATGCTCGAGAATCCAGAAAATACATCTTTATTAAACTTTCAACTATTTACAAGTAATCTGAAATTACTGAAATTGACATAACATGAATAACATAAATAGAATTTGCAAATCGAATCCTGCAATCGCAGTTACCTTAAGAATGATTCGCCGCCTACCGAGGGTGTTGTAGGTATTTCACCGGCGTCACTCTCCCAGGATAAAACGGCTC
>JAOTRH010000020.1:1196730-1213171 GCA_034768845.1 Heliamphora exappendiculata | reverse complement strand
CTTTATTTCCTTAATTGGATTTTTGTACTTAGTTTGTCTTTGACTTAATAATATATAAATGATATGTGGGTGAAGGAAGCTAATTAACCTCTCTAAACTCTTTCTTCTCATCTCTTTTCTTCTTCTCTGTTTCTCCTTCTTCCTTCAAACCCTAAATTCATTTTTACTATTCAACTGTTATTATAAAGAGATTCATCGCATATAATATGTTCAGAGAGCTCGAGAAGTGTTATAGAAGTACTTACAAAGTGTCGAAAAAGTGTCAAATATTATAAGTTTAATTTTTTAACTAAAACACATTAAAACGTGATGGACACACTTTTAAGAGTGTTCGTAAAGTATCGGTATCCGAGATGAGTGTCCAACACAACACGCTTGCTTCGTAAAAGTGTCCATACTTTTTAGGGCATAATGTAATCACTACTCCTCCACACAAAGTGAAAAAATAAAAGAGGAAGAAGAAAGAGTAGCAAAAAACTACAAATGTGAAATGACTCACATTGTGAAAGGTGAAAGCGGCCTTGATTTTGGAACAACACGAAGTTCATCCCCTTGCTTATCTTCAGGGAGAGCTTGAGTGGTTCTGTTCAACAACAATTTAGCCATCTGAGACCCACCATTTGAGGAAGATGGTGGCAAGAGTGACCCAGTCGCTGCATTAGGAGATGGTGATGTAGGAGGCCTTAGGTCATCATACCTGAGAACAGAAAAGTGCATAAAGGCATAGGGAAGCAATGAGTTGAAATAAGCAGACATACTGAACTGACATCAAGAATCCTACCGTTTGCAAACTAGTAACTGAATGCTAGACCCAAATCCAAGCTAAACCAATTAAAAATTTACATATCCAACAAAAGAAAAGGAAATTGCAAAGGTTTTAGCAAAAAAAAACATCAAGAGATATTATTCAATAACATGATATACATTGCTACGCTTATTTCCTATCAGCTTAAACTTTTGGGGCGATTGGTGACTTAACATGGTATCAAATCTTCGGTTCTCAGAGGTCCTGGATTTAAGTCTTGTAATATATATTTATTTTCTTATTATGTATGCTATTGTGCACTAGGTTCTATATGTGTGTTAGTGCACATGTTCAAATTAGTTTGTTCGTCTCTCTATGTAGGAGACGAGATCACACATAAGGGGGAGTATTAAATAGCTTGATATATATTATTAGGTTAATTTCCTATCAGCTTAAACTTTTGATACAATTGGCGACTTAACAAATATTATGGTGATGAACTAACGAAGAAACCGATAAACTAAAGAATGAAAAGGTTCGATAAGATATCCCACAAAAAAGATTACAAGACTGACATATATGTTCTGGCACACAGCAGACACTAATTAAGCAGACACTAATTAATATGAAGCAACAGCACTATCTTTCTTACAATGTGCATAGGACTTCTCAATATTAATGTCTCGATCTTACACTTCAAGCATTTTGCCTAAAACTGATTCTAAGTGACAACAGCGAAAGTCCACGTAATCTTATTGATGATATGCATATTTACTTTGCAGAGATGGTCACCATACAGACCAGATTTGTAGACAATCCAAAAATTCTTTTGTAACCTCTTGTGTGTTGCTTCTTGTCACTAAGAAGACAATCAAGCCATTTTTTAGGATCAGAAAAAGCATTCATGTCAATTCAGAATGCATGTTGGGGGCGGGGAGGGACTATGGTAGCTATTGAAAGATTAAAGCCTGTGATTCCTGCTGTGGCTCAATCCTACATAATGTCTCTGTTTGATTGTGATTTACAAATAATGAAAAATTCCTTGGCATACACCTTTAAACTCGCTCAAATACAGAAGAAAAATTCCTTGGCATATGCCTTTACACTTGCTCAGATACAGAAAAAATAGACAAATTGGTTCCAAATTACTGGTTGATCTTTTTGGCATGAAAATCAATAATTTGACAGCAGTTGTTCCACAAGCTATAGCTGCAGCGGCAAAGAGTCCATCTACTAAGAAGTTTACTACATTTCTTAATATATGTGGTGCCAGTACACCTGATAATCAACAGACAAAATGAAGTCCAGACCATGTAGAAAAAATTGAGAGCCGTCGTAATAAGCTTACGCATGGTAGGGTGATTGATGAGAAGTGAAACCTTGGGGAGGATCCTCCTCGATAACACCATTATTTGAGATCTTTGCAAGATCATCGCCTCTGACAACATGCGATGCAACTTCATCGCTCAAAGTTCTTTCTCTTGGACCACTTGGGGTAGGACTCGGAGAGCTAGGTGGCTTCAAATCTTCATAACTGTCCACATCATGAAAGCAGCAGTTCACGGAACTTGTCTCTTTTTATGATTTTGAAAAGCAGAAGGAATTGGCATACACTGTAAGGAGAAAGAGATCTTGTTATCTGCACTTCTACTGCATCTGTTCTAACTCAATGATATCGGCCGTCGTAACTAACTTAGCATCTACGGTTTTTTTCATCCACCAGATAACTTTAGATTTGGGGATGCAGTTGGTTTAAATCATTGTAACGTACAACAACGATAATAAATGACAACAAACGAGGTTGGATAATCCCCGGACACAGAATTATTCTTTGATTTCTAGATTAATTTGAACGAGTTTTGTATAGAATTGATAATTCTTAGCAGCATATAATTAATATAGCTCGTTAACACTTGATCGAACTAACATATTGGAATATCTCATAAACGAGTCACATTTCTACTTTACTTTATCAGGTGCTTAAGTGAATTCTAACGGCAGTCTGCTGAATTAGAGCACATGCACTATACAATGGAGTGGTTTTAATCTTTTACACAGTGGGTGTTTAAATAAAAAGAAAAACAGTGTTGAATACAGAAAACCAACATATAACCAATAAACAGATTATAAGGCTTCTGAGAGTAACAAAGGAAAAATGAGCTAACCTTGTATTAGGTGACAGAGGACTTTTTTTCATCACTGCCATCTGGACAGCTTCCTTTTCAGTTGCAGCGTTTGTGGGTTTTGAAATATTAATTTGCATAGATGAAAGTTCTGATTTCAATGCTGCTGGAATGGCCTCTCCATTGGTTGCTCGAGTAGCACCAGCAGAAGTGCTGGGTGTTGGAGTAGGAGATGCAGGTGGCTTCAAATCTTCATAGCTTTGGAAAGGGAGGGAGCATGTACAAGTTAATTGTTCAGCAGATATACTTATTAATCATAAACATAATAGGCTAATAAGGCTCACGCAATATAAGGAGAAAGTGGCATTGTTGCCATTGCTTTTGCTCTGGCAGTCTCCTTCTCAACAGGAGCGGTTGGAGGCTCAAATACAACACTATTCAAAACTGCACACCGAGGTCCACCTGCAGTATCTGATTCCTGATAACACCTCAAAGGAAACTCTAGTAAGTTATTTTCAAAAGATTAGTTTTAACAAATGGTAGTCGGATAGTGTACAAAGGGCCTCAGAATTTTTTGATATTGGAAAACTATTGCTCTTAAATATCTCAAAAAGCTTAATCCAATTCTATTAAGCTAAATTCCACATTTTCTCACAACTCTTCAGTTAGGAATCAAGACTCAGTTTATATCCATCATTCTACATATTTTTTGCATACTTCTGCATTACTAATAACTGATATTTTTTGCATAATTTTGCATTACTGATAATTGACTGCACTTCCAAATATTCTGTCAGAACATATCAATTATGCTCTGAACCTTTCAATTTTGTTCAGTATTTCCCAACAAATTTAAACCTTTCTCGGTAAAGCTCCACTCATTCAACTTTCTCAAACCTGATATAATACAAATGATAAAACCACCCCACTCCATCTGATTCTTTAAGCTTCATTCAAAATAATTGGATACAAGAATAAGAAAAGTTGGGATTAGTCAATTTAAGATTTCACCTTTTCCCCAATATAGCCATTTATTGTGATTCAATTTATTTTCCTTCGATGCAGAAAAAATTGATATTTTGTTAAAATAGTAACTCTATTGTTTTATACTTTATCATCTTACCTTTTAGTCTTTTACACGACCATACCAAAGCCTCAAGAAAACAAGAGGATTTTGGTAGCTACAAGACTAATGTAAAACTCACTGTCAAGACTTAGAACCATGGATTCAACCCAACCACAGCTTTACAGAGAGCTGACCAGAGAAGAAGGATCCATGTAGCTGATCCCAAGGAATCGTGATTAGACATGACTTTTAGAAAATCTGGAAATCATTCAGCTAACCTGCTTTTAAATTATTATTTTTTTTGTGGGTTAGTTTTCAACACTATCATCCTTGTCTATATTACTATATGTATGCTTGATCTACAGTGGCATGAGAAGATGTGAATCACGTGATAGCTTAAAACTCATTAATAAAACTAGAAGGATGGTACACACAGTGTGTGCGCGTTGCAATCATTGATTCATCGTGGAGATGTGTTGTTAAAAAACAACGCAGTTGTTTTAAACTTTAGGGCAATAAGTCAATTGAAAAATATATAGAATTTCAATTTGGTGGAGATTCCAATTGGTGTTCTCCCTTTATATAATGGAATAGACAGGTAAAGGGATTATTTGCAAGGGCTGAACCTTGGTCCAGTAACACAAGACTTCTTATCATTAAAGGAAGACAGAAGTAAAGAAGATAGAAGAACAATAAGTTCCAATATGCATGGCCTTTTCTAATATAAATGTGGTGATTGTCGGGTCAGGTTTACCGCTTTTCATTCAAAAGAGCATAAAAGTGAACATTGGGCATTTGACTACAAGTTGTATTAGTATTCAATTTTTGAAGAAAAATAGATGTTGAGGGAAAGAATTGAGAATTCCCCTTAATATATATGTAGTATATACTAACATAATTAGCCTAGCTGTGATGGCCATTTCGAAGAGGAAATAGTGATGGCAGCTTCGCCACCTGGAGGTTTTGTTTGCCCTTTTTGTTTTATGGGCTGCGGTTTTCTTTCGTATACTTTGATTTACCCAAAAAAATATATATATGCAATTATATTTCATAAATGAACTAGGATGAATACTTCAACCTCCAAACCTTCAAACTCGTCTTCATGAAAAATTGACTAAATAGATGGTTGGCTTTCTGTCCTTTTGCCAAGAAATGGAAGAAAATTACCTTCAGTGGCTTAACCTCATCACGTTGAGATGGGATCTTCAGAAGAAGCTCCCCCATTGGAGTCAATGGTGCAGTTGTTTCTGCAATTACTTCGACCACCTTACAATATGAAAGGCTTCGGTTTTTTGCCATAAATGCAATGAGTTCTGCCACCTGCCATTTATCAACAAAGAACCATTTTTTTGTTGTTGATTGGTAGATTCCAAATCTCTTCAACATGTAAGATAGAAAAGGCGGGCTTGATTTTCCATAAAAAGGTTTAACCAGATTACAGATATCGAACTGAAGTATACGTTTAACTCCTCAGTTCTGAGTCATTCATCTAATGAATTGCAACCAATGATAACTATGTTCAAGAAGACAGTCCTTTAATATTAAAATCAATCATTTGTTTTTTCTTTCTTCTTATATCGTAAAGCCATTATGCAGACAGTGTTGACAATATGAATAGAGAAATAAATTGTGTCAAGTGCTCATACTACAGAGGAGGGGGCATAAGGAGCCACCCAATCAAAAATAAGAGCAAAAGCAAGGCTGGGCATATTCTGCAAACATAAGTTTAATGACAGAAAACCTGAAGATTTGACACTTGACCACCAAACAAGGTGTCTTCCCCAGAAAGGGTGACATTATGAGTTTCCTTGTATGCATCAGTAGGTCGCTCCATGCCTCCAGGTCTCACTATCTACAATATATAAGTTGATTATATTTAAGTTCACATATATCCAAAATTCCCATGTTTGTTTTTCTCTGCAGAAGAAAATATGAGAACTCACAGTGTAAGGGAGACCACTGGCTAGCAGTGCTTCCTCTGCCTTCCTTTTCCAAATCAGGACTCCCCAAAATAAACTTTAGCAGCAGAAGCAAAGGATAGGTAACTCTTTTTGTTAGAGAAGTTATTTATGAAGTCATGCAGAAAATTATCCTGTAGATCAAAATCCACTCAACTTACTTTAAAATTGCCGCAGGAAATCCAATTTTGTTTGTTCCCAGAGATGTAAGCAAAATGAAGTGGTTAACTTCCGCAATAGTTGCTGCAATTTGAAAATAATAACTCAAGTTCTAGCATGTTGGGACTAAACAAATAAACTTGCTTAATTCAAGAGTGAATAAATTTCATTCCTCCCTATAAAAACCATTCAACACTTCATGCCCTTTCTGTTTCCAATAATTAATAATTAATGAAAAAGATTAATCCAGCAAGATGAAGAAGGTAATGATGATGATGAAGAAGAAAAAGAAGAAAAAGATAAGCTCTTGATAGATCAAACCCGAGTTCAGCATTTCAGATTTGCTAAAAGCATTGATCTAAAACCTAGCACGAATTAAGGCCATAGCTAGTGCTCCTAACATCAGTTTTGGGTTTTTAAATGTTTTGGTTCCAAACATCAGAGATTTCAAGCCGCTGATTTATGTAACCATTACATGGTCTAGCTACAATCTCAGATTCAGGTGAAACTGGCAAAAACATAATAATTATAATAATAACAACAACAATAATAATAAAATAAACTTCCATCTTCTTCTTCACTCTATTTCCTGGCAGAAGTTAAAACATATTTATTGGAACTGTACCAGTGGAAAAAATCAATATCTCTAGAAATCAGGTCTTTCGCAGCTGCTGTTCCCTTCGCTATTGTTGGCGTAGGGTTCTGGCGTGGACCGGAGTAGTGAAGTTTGAGAAAATGGAGTACACCACGGTGGCTCGAGGACGCCGGAGGTGAAGGAGGTGAGAACTTAGGGCAGCCTTAGAGAAAGAGAGAGCGGCAGTGGAGAGCAACCGGAAATATGGAGAAGTTGAGATGATATGTTCTGGAATGAGCGTATCCATTTATAGGCAATGTGGAGGGGACGCCCGCATCTTCAAGATCACTAAGAATGACGGGTGTCCCATCTGTCATTGATTTTGTAGATATGATCTGCTGGCTCTGGTGGTCCGTATGATATGCTGAGGTGAGTATTATACAGTGTATCACACAGTTTGCAGATTTGGTCTGCTAGATGGCAGCTCCTATGCTTGCAGGAGCTCTATGTCTTGGTCAGGAGTCTCTCTCTATGACGGGTCTTATGGAGTTGCTTATACGCCAATCCACTGACAAACCCTAAAGTTTTAGCCTCCAAATCACATACCGCCTTTCTTCCCAAGTAAGAAAGTGTCTAGGCCCTGCTCCCAGCATAGGACCAGGTTAATATTGGAGACGGCGTGGGGTCGTGGGCTAACCCATTTGCCCTACAAGGGCCATTTGCCTGAAAAGAGGTTGGCCCGATTGCCTACTTAGAGATTGGCCCTCAACTACTTGTCCAGAAGTGAGGAGATTGGCCCGACGGCCTACTTTCCCGGAGGCAAGGAGACTAGCCTACTTGCCCGGAGGCAAAGTTGACTAGATACCCACAGCTAATTTCCCTTTAGTTGTTCCAAAACTAGATTTTGAATAAAGAGTCTATTTGAAATATGAAGTCATGTGTCTTCAATTATCAAGGTCAATATAATCAACTGATGCTAAGCAGAAAATGATAAACCAAATATCACAAATTCAAATTCTTCTACTGTGGTTCGTGAATCCGCGTTGAAGAAGCATGTCAATCGGTAATCGAAGCCAGATTAAGTGTGGAGAAGCTAGATGCTTGTGGGTGGATTCGAGTCAAGTGAATGCCACCTAAGAGTTTGGTAGCAAGTCTGTGTACTTGATCATTGTTATAGCTTCTTGATTAGTGGATTAATTGTTGGCCAGCGCCCGTGGTTTTTCATCCTTCTTGGCTTTTCCATGTGCCTCTTGTTTGGATATTTTTTTATAGATGCATGTTCTTTTTTGAAGTACTTAAGTTAGTTTAAGGCTTAAAAATCTGTTAAAATTTTTAAAAATCCTATTCACCATTTTACCCCCCCTCTAGGCCATCCATTATGCAGCTTCAATTGGTATCAGTCAATTCATATAGGTTTAACCACCTGAGTGAGATCCTAAGAAATTGTAATGGATTCCAAATTACCTAAAGAGCAAAGAAGGTGGATCGTTCTCATGACCACCACTTTTTGATGGCACTACCCATGTCTATTGGAAAGCAAGAATGGATGCCTTTCTAAGGTCCTTAAATGAACATGTGTGGGATTTTGTAGGAACTAGATATACACCTCCAACAACCACTAGTGAAGTGGCAAAAACTAAATAATAATAACAACAATGACAACAACAACAACAACAAAAATCATAATAAACAAACAAACAAACAAACTTCCATCTTCTTCTTCACTCAATTTCCTGGCAGAAGTTAACATATTTATTGGAACAGTAGCAGTGGGAAAATCAAGATCTCTAGAAATCAGGTCCTTCACAGCTGCTGTTTCTTCCACTAGTTTCCCTTCAGTTTTTCCAAAACTAGATTTTTAAAAAGGAGTTCTATTTGAAATGTAAAGTCATGCTGTGTCTTCAATTATCATGGTCAATATAGTCAGCTGGTGCTAAGCTAAAATGAGAAACCCAAGGTCTCAAATTCAAATTCTTCTTTACCTGCATCAATTAAGTTTTTTGTAGCCTGATAGTCAATTCGATATGGTCCAGTGATGTCGAAAACCTCCTTCTCACTGGCACCAATGCAGCATATAACGACTGATGCATTGCCTAATGCTGGTCCAATCTGATTCAGTTTCTCCAAGTCACACTCTACAATTTCAAGCCTCTCTATAGCTGGGCTAAAGACCAAAGGAATCCTGTTATTTACTATAGGAGTAAATCTCATAAAGAGAATTTGGTTATCCAAACAGTTCATTTTGCCATGGAACATCGGAAGAAAGATGCTGTGAAAGCTTTACTCTTACGTTTCCATCCTTCACTTGCAACCTCAACCCCAAGCTTCATCTGCTCAACGCTCTGTAGATAAATTTATTATCAAGGATTTCATAAATAAATAAAAAATGTAACTGTGATCACAAACCAAACCCATACTTGCAAAAGAGATTCCGCCCTCTGGGGACTTCGGACACCAACTCTAACTTTGAACCCTAGTTTCAGAAGCTCCCTGAAAAATAATTTGTAAGAATTTTTATAAAAAACAGCAAACTCTGTCAATAATTTAACTTAATAGTAAAGCTAGCTGTAGAATGTAACCTTATGGTCCGTGATCCAACTCTACCAGTAGCACCAGCTACAAACACAAGATTGTCATCTTTTGAATTGGCATCCTTTTGATTTGCTTCAACTGCCTCGGAGCTAAATTTTGTGGAACCTTACAAATATCGACAAACATGACGTACAGACAGGAGCAGAAGAAATAGCATTATGGTCATGACATTCAGGAGCAGAAAATATAGCATGATGATCATTTCCTAGCCACATGCGCGCGCACTCGCTGGGAGTTCAAACATGACTGGAGTAAGAAGGGACTAGTGTTTTATTCTTGCCATAGCTTCCCTTACTACTCCTGGATTGGCATTCATTGGATTTGATTCCAATTCCTCGGCTAACTTTTTTGGAGCCATACAGATAGATATGAATCACATGCCAAAAAAAGAAGATATAGCACGATGATTATTTACTAGTTACAGGGACTGTGTGAGTGTGGGGGAGAGAGAGACAGAGGTCATGACAGGAACAAGAAGGGATTCCTCTTTTGTTCATAGAATTAGATCTCCCTTACTACTCCTATGTCTGCTGGGCCTGCACCTTGAAACTTTTGAACTCTCCAACTCACACACTTCCTCAACCAGTAGAAGCAAAATTAAAACATAGCTAATAACCCAAGTTTAGATATTCCAACGTATCTTTGAGAATGTTACAATAGATCAAATTTTAAAATATGAACATTGAGATTTTGAAAAACACTTTCTGAATGCTCCAAAGATGCAGGACACTCAAGATTCAATAAACAATCATTTCAGGAAAAAAAAAAGTTGGGTACATGAAATCAGACAATGAAGTCTAGAGGGTTGTGGAAAATGCTTATCAATCATTCTAATAAAGGATTTCAAGGCAAAGGAAAACTTGAAAATCATTGGACCAATTTATTCACCAGTTATAAAATGTTTCTCCAATATCAAGCAAAGTTTCTGAGGCCTTCAAAAATATTCCGGGCACTTTGAGAACATTTTCCTTGAATAAGATTTTCTAATGTCACAAAAATATGTTTTTTTGTTTCTCAGAAAATTACATATTTCCTAATTTTTCTTTGAGGACAGGATTGTTCACTTATGATTTGGGTTTGGTAAAGTTAGGCAGCAGAAATATAAAGTGTGTTGCCAATTCCATAAATGACTTGGATGCCGAAGGTGAAGAATTCAGCCAGGAAGATATTTGCAATCTACTCATTTAAACTTTATAAATCGCAAGAAGCAGGACTCCATAAGATATTTAAATATTTTACAAGAGTGATGCTGCCCTTGAACAGTCATTTTGACATGTGTACACAAATGTGTGTTAAATCAAAAATCTCTGGGGAGAAAGAAGAAGAAAAGAAGAAGAAGAAGATAAAATTCTTATCTGAAAATTCACTTCTATAATAAAAGACTAATATTTTGTTTGATTCCTAGAAAAAAAATTAGGGAACAACAATTTATTGCTCAATTTTTAATGCCACATTGATCCAGAAATTAAATAATGAACTCAACAAAACCACGGCTAACTATACCAAGCACTGATATTAGGGTATCATGGATTCTAAACAATAGATATGGGTTCTTGGATTCTAAACAGTAGAGCATCCATGAGGGACACTAGATAAAATCTTTCCATTTTCCAAACTTTCTCATCTACAAAACATTGTGTTAACTTCACACCTTGCGTTAAAATTCATAGCATTTAAGTACCCATTGATCCAGAAAAGTTAAATAATGAACTCAACTAAGCTACAGGTAACTAGACAAAGCACTGATTTTTGGGTTTCTTGGGTTCTAAACAAGAGATAGGGTTTCTTGGACTCTACAATACGGAACATCCATGGCGGAGATGAGATAAAATCTTTCCATTTTCCACACTTTCCCATCAACCAAACATTGCGTTAAACTTCACTCGTTGCATTGAAATTCATAGCATTAAATACGCATTTGCCCAGAAAAGTTAAATAATAAACTCAATTAAGCTACTGATAACTAGACCAAGCACTGATTTTAGGGTTTCCTGGATTCTAAACAATAGATAGGGTGGTTTCTAGGATTCTAAACAATAGAACATCCGAGATGGAGACAAGATAAAATATTTCCATTTTCCACACTTTCTCATCAACCAAACATTGCTTTAAAAACATAGCATTAAGTACCCATTGGTCCAGAAAAGTTAAATAACGAACTCAACTAAGCTACAGCCAACTAGACCAAGCACTGGTTTTAGGGTTTCTTGGATTCTAACCAACAGGTAGGGTTTCCTGGATTCTAAAAATTAGAACATCGACGGAGACAAGAGGTAAAATCATTCCATTTTCCACACTTTCTCATCAACCAAACATTGCGTCAAGAATCACACCTTGCGCTAAAATTCATAGTATTGTAAGTACCTGAAGCTCGAGCTCTGAAACCAAGAAGTTTG
Organism: Heliamphora exappendiculata; assembly: GCA_034768845.1. NCBI lineage: Eukaryota > Viridiplantae > Streptophyta > Magnoliopsida > Ericales > Sarraceniaceae > Heliamphora > Heliamphora exappendiculata. The sequence goes on along the minus strand of JAOTRH010000020.1, from coordinate 1,201,558 downwards.
AGCTTTGTGGCGGCTGGGCACCTCTTCCGATTGAGAATCTTGAGCGCTTGACCACTCGCAAACGGCTTCTCTCTCAGACGAGTTCGGGTTAGAGCGGAGGGCACCCCTGTGATTCTTGGCGATTGTAGGGAACGAACCTCCATTGCTAAGGAGTTCGGAGATGGAGAGAGCCGAGAGACGGTTTCAATCTTGGAGTAGTTTTCAGTTTTAACCGTTGCGCCACCTCCACTCCGTGTCGATATGATGGACCCCGCAAATCAAGAGTAATTATTCGTTCATATCGCAAAAAAAATTTCTTCACTTAAATATTAATTACCTTTTATATAACAAGTTACTGATATGTATTTATTAATTTAAAATTTTTTATTTCTTTTGAATAATTCAATTGTGAAATAAAATTTATTAAATTTTTTATATTTTTAATTGATTATTATTTAACTTAAGTATAATTACTAATTAAAATATAATAATTGTATATTTTTTAATTAATTTATTATTATTTAATTTGAGTCTTTAAATAATTTAATGATCTATCACTACTATTTTTTTTTATATTTTTTTATCTCTTATAATTTCAGTCGTCATTTCAAATCACTAAATAATTTAAAAAAATAATAATAGTGTCTTTAGACACGGGTTATATTTAATCCCGTGATACACTAATAATTTGTTGCAAATCACTACACATATATTAAAAAAATAATACTATTTAATTTAAATAAAAAATAACTTTTTTTTCAATCAACTAACTTTAAAAACAATAGTTTGAGTTAAATCATATGTCCAACCTATTTTAAATTTAATTTAATTTTTTTTACGTAAAATTATAAAAAAAAATTATTTTTAAATTAGTTGGAAATCAAATTATAAGCAAGCCACATTTATCTATCAAGTACCCAATAAAATGAGCTAATATTGGTGGTATTTAACCAAATTTAAATTAGTTATTTGTACATTGTAGCTAAAGAAAAATAATCTTAGCATGTATTAAAAGTTGTAAATGTTTAAAAGAGTTATAAAATTTTGAATTGTGTTATGAATAAAATAACTTTATCAAATTTTTACAATCATATTAATAAGTTGTCAAACACCTCAGTACTCTTTAAAAATTAAAACCTACAAAATAAGAAGAAAAACAGTGCCAAACACTTTTTTTTATCTTAACCAAAAGTGATTTTTGGTTACATAATTAACTAGGATCACCACATTGTTTTTGGTATTATTAAAATTATTTGATTATAGATTTATGGTTGGCCTAGTTTTTTTTTGTAAGCTTCTTGGCATTTTGGTTTTTTTATTAAAAAAATAAATATAAAAAAAGTCAATTGATTATAACAAGAAACCAAATAAGTAAGTTATTTAAGAGACTTTTAAACAAAAAATTTCATAAAAAAACTAAACTAAACATAAGTTTAGGCTGAAGAACTTATTAATTTTAATTTTAAGTAGAAATGATTTTAATGTTTAGTTGAGTTGAAAACTTATAACTTTTAACAATCAAAACTAGTGAATAATAAAAGCAGAAGCTGAGAAGCATCTAAAAACTGGGCGTGTTTGGCAAAGCTTATTTGACCTTTTTTTTTAACTTTTAAATTTTAAAAAAATTATTTAAGGCACGGTGTAGGATAGCAATTTTATAGGACTTTTTTAGTCTTTAGTGAAAAAAATTTATATTAGTTTAAACGATAATACTTTTAAAAAAAAATTTGTTACAAAAAACTAAAAAAGTAAAAATAAATTGACTAAAAAAATTTAAAAAGTTCCTATAAGATGAAAAAAGTCACTTTATGGCATTTTTATTCTTTTTTATGTCTTTCATAAATTCTTTCTAACTCTAAGTTATATCGTTTTATTACAAGGTATCAAAAAATAAAAAATAAAAAAATTTACTTTTTGATACTTTGTGATAAAATGATATAACTTAGAGTTAGAAAAAATTTATGAAAAATTTTAACAAATCACAAAAAGCTATCCCAAACAATACCTAAATCTATTTGTTAAAAATTCTGCTTCAAGTTTTTAGCTTCTTGGCATTGTTTTCCTGAATTGATAAACTACTTTAGTACTTTTTAATGTAATAATATAAAGTTCATAGTAACTTATGGATCGTTGTGCAAAAAAATTATTTATCAAATTTCACCAAGTGAGTCCATTCCATGATCATTGTCACATTTTCATAGTGGCGCACTCTCTTTAACTCCATTACATTCTCGAACACTGTATTCTCATTCATTTTGTCGCTATATTTCTACGCTCATGTCTTATACTACCTGTACACAACTAAGTGACATGAGAGTGATTTATCGTAGATCTCATTTTTATTAATACTATCTACATACAAATTGTGACTCCTACGAATCAAAATAAAACATAACTCATGATATGGTACGACTATGTACATAAATTCATCCTTAAACATAACACCATCACTCAAACCTAAACCTATGTCAAATTCAATTCTTTTGAAAAATAGATACTTGTTCGAAGTTTAATATTTAATTTTCATACATGATTATAACCAAACTAACATGTGCAAAGTTTAATATTTGATTTTCATACATAATTATGACTAAACAAACATGTTCATGACATGAGGTAAACAACATTATTTAAAATCTTCAATCGTGCTATAACAATACAAAAAACTCATGTTTGACGAGTTAAAAAAAAAAAGACAAGTACAATAGACATAAGTCACTACTCATTCCTTAAAACAAAAAATTTAATATTAAAAAAAATGTGATATTATTAAAAATTAATTTAAAATTACAATTTTTTTCTTATCATTAATTTACTAAAATGTCATCACGTCACCCCATCACCACCGTTGAAATCACCTTAGATTACCACCAAGCTTCTCACCTTAGCACCGCACCGGCACCACCGTCCCCTTCGCCACCAGTGCACACCAGCGCCGCTGCCACCACCGCCCCCTCCAAACCCTAACCTCTATTCCCAATCATCACCGCACCACCTCGGAGACCTTGAGGTTGGCATAGAGCGTGTAGCTCAAGAGAACGTTGCAGGAGTCAGAGTTGGCGCATGGCTCGATCGTCGATTTCAAGGTTATAGGAATGACATTGGAGAATAGAACACAGAAGAGGCACGATGTGGTGAAGAAGTAGAGGGAGATGGGTGTTTGATTCAGCATCTGGGAAGTGATTTTTCGAGAAAAAATGAGGATTTTTCTTTTGCTCTGGAACTTCGGTTGGTCTTTAGTTAGGGTTTTGTGCTTCCAATGGGAGGGAGGGAGTTCAGAATCATGACAAGCCAGCGTCGAATCCAATTCCCACAAGTCTCACAAGCTTCAAATCCTCTCCATTTTCGACGCCAAACTTCTCACCCCACCACTGCACCGGCGCCACCGCCCCCTTCACCGCCGGTGCACACCAGCGCTGCTGCCACCACCGCCCCCTTCAAACCCTAACCTCCATCCTCAATCATCAGCGGACCACCATCCAAAACCCAGCAGCAGCGCCGCCGCCGTTGCACCCTCACCGTAGCTTCTCATCAGAATAAGAAATTAACCAGATCAATAAAAAGAGGGGTGAGAACGGGGATGGTGGTCCACATATTAATCACAATTCCTTCCAAAGGCGGGGCAATGGAGATTAACGAATTTCATACATAAATTGAGGGTTGCAATTGGTAGCTGATGGTGAAAAAAGTGATTTGTCGATGGAAAAAGACTTTTAAAGACTTTATTGTTATTTTTCAAACGGACTAAACTGTAACATAAATAAAAAAAATAATAATAATATAATAATATTGTAAAGTGTAAAAAAGGTGTTAATATTATGGTCTTTAAATACAAATAATGTAGATACAATTTACCTCCCAAAAAAAGATTTAAATCTTTTTTTTTTCTTTTTTTAATTTATGAAGCTACCAAATTTTGTTTAAAAACAGTACAATCAATAGGAAAAAAAATCCTTCCACCTATTAGAATTTTAGAATTGTAACCATTTATAATTATCAAAAATTTAATTTTGTTGTAATGGTACAATTTCTTAAAAATTCAACGATTCTCATTCTTAAAAAGTTGAGAACATTGTTTATAGCATAATTTACATTTTTCTGTCAAGAATGTTATTTTCAATCTAAATACTTTATCAAATTTTATAAAAGTTTGATGAAAAATAATTACTTAAAATGCTTACATGGAGTATTTTTAAATATGACAAATAGCAATCGAAAACAATATCATAGCGATTAGAAGAAGTTATATCAATGACAATTGGCATTGTATGAGTGATTTTTGTTTAAAGTAGTTATATGCAGTTATTAGTAGTTATTGAAAGTTATTTGTAAAATTTTTTTTATAAATAGGTGTATTGTAATTATTGTAAAGATCACATCAACTTAGCAACAACTTATCAATTTTTCATTTTAGAGGTTTAGATTTTCAGTTCTTGTACTTTTCATTTTTAGGCTTTGTATTTTTAATTTCTAGCCTTTGTACCCCTTTATATTTTCATTAGCAATAATCCTGAAACACAATAAATGACCTTATTCCAATCATTTGAATGCACATTTTTTCTATCACAATTATTTGAATGCACACTTTTCCTATTGAGTTTGACACAAGGTAGTACTTTGGTAAACAATATCTATGTAAATATTTTAGCTTAATTGGTATTACGTAGAAAGAAAGATGTATATATGCACATATAAATATGTTTTGAATCAAATGTTAATATATAGGAGAAGAGTATATATCAATATAATAGATATTTTGGCTCAAAAATAATATATAGAAAGAAGCTTTCCAATAACACCACTCTCATAATAAAATTCTTTTTGTAAAAAAGTTATGACTAAAATAGTG
>JAOTRH010000020.1:1175671-1188069 GCA_034768845.1 Heliamphora exappendiculata | reverse complement strand
CATTATATTATAAATTTATAAACTAAATAACTATAAAAGTAATAAAAATATAAATTAAACAAAAAAATTCAAAAAAAATCAAAGCCCGCTTAAAGCCCGAGCCCGAAACCCGAGCTCAGGGCTTGAGCTGACTTCCAGACGAAAAGCTCGGCCTGAATTAGTCTGAAAATTTAGCGTGAGCCCGAGCCAACCCCAAGCCGGACATAATTCGCCCGAATCACGACCAAACTAGATCATGCCAAAATTACACCCCCGAATAACCCTTTCCAAATGGTATTTTGGTAAACTTATTAGTAATTTCCCTAAGCTGAACAGAATGATTCTATTTATATATTCTTCTTCTTCTTCTTCTTTTTTTCTCTCTTCACATTTTTATTTTTGTGAAATTACTATTAAAGTCAAAATTCTAACGGTCATAGTGTTAGCGGGACTTAGAAAAAATGACTATTAAGACATTGTACTTAATAATAATGTTACAAAAAAATGTAAAGAAACATGAGGTAAATATAATGGAAGATATTAAGAGGGTGTTAGGCATTCTTAAAATTAGTAATTTTTAAATTGTAGTTTATAATAAAAGTTGTAAGTATTTGATAAATGTATTAACTTATAATTGAAATAGAAAAAAAAATAATTATAACATATAATAAAAATTGCAACCGTTTAAAAAAAATTATAACTTATTACTAAAATTAATAGAATGATGTTAAAAACTGGCAATAGAAGCATTGCCAAACACCCCATAAGTGCACATATATAAGGATCATAGATTCGGACATACGCACATGTCAGCATATTGTGTAAGACTCATTTTATGTGAAAAAAATATGTCTAACTATGAATTTTTAAAAAATTTCACCGTCATATATTATAAAATATTGATTATTTCAATACTTTTTGTGACCAGCTGCTTTTTGTGTTCCTATAATTACTGATTAACAATCAATTTGTGTGATGTATGATATAAAAATAATAAATATAAAATATATTATTTTAATATTTATAATACTTAAATAAATTGAGAAAATTTTATTTTGGGGTCCAATTTAGTGGACTTACTTAGGAATAAGTACTAATCACTTTTTGACTGTTTTATAAAGTTTTATTTTTTAATTTTATAATTCTTCTTGATAAATTTTTCCCATTTTACTTACTATAGATAGATATGATATATGTATAGTGTTGAATACGCTATATTTTCCTAATTTGATGGTAGAACTTTTCATTTTGACACGATTCATTCATATATTCAGACATTTTTGATAATTTTGTTTTGGAATAAAATAATCTATGCATATTTTTTGATATTTCCATGTTGGATGATTCTTTCATGTTTTTTTCGAGATTGACATACATTCATAATGCATTTTTTATCGTAGAAAACTTTCATGCATCTCGTTTTTTTTTTCATTTTTAATGCTAAATAGTATAATTTTTGAATATACATTCCATTAATTATAATATGAGACAATGGATCTTATTATTTATAAAAAAGTAAATAAAACTAAAACAATTGATTTAATAAGTATTTTTAGTTGAATATATGTGATTATAGTAATAGAAATTTGTTACCAGAACTGAGATAATATTTTTTCGGAGAAATGAGATATTTGTTATAAAAATAAGGCAATATCTTTTCGAAAGCAAATGTCTCATTTTAAAATAAGATACTTTTAATTACACATAAAATAAATGTCACATTTTTTTAATAGAAATAAGACATATTCAATTACATATAGAAAATATATCATTTTGTTTGTAGAAAATTAAACATTTTTACACAAAAGAAAATGTCTTATTTATGTACAAATGAGATATTTTAATTATACATAGAAAATGTTTTATTTTTTCTGCACAAATAATATATTTGTAATTATATAGCAAAATATCTAATTTTATGTAGAAATGAAATATTTCACATTAAAAACATCATACATTATACTCTTACCTATGACCACAGCCGCCAACAACCATAGCGCTCATCCTCCTCCTTGCAACCGACGCTGTTCATTCTCGTCGCCGTCGCTGCTCATCCTTCAGATATGAGCCAATATGTACTAGATAAAGAGTAAATATCGCAGCAGCTCCTCCATATTTATCCCGACCAATGACCATTGTTGCTCTTCATCTTTTTCCTTATCGTCGTCGCTCCTCCAAATCTGGACCAACTACACACCAATGATCATTGCCGCTCCTCTTCCTCCTCAACCAACAATAATAATTTTTTATACATATTCTCTATACGAACAATGTGCAATTGATACGATTATTAGTTGTAAGTTCTGTTTTGAACAATATTGAAAATACTTATCAATTGAATACTAATACAATTATCAGTTGTAAATTATTGCTAAAAAAATACACTTATCTAAACTATTGATACACTTTATCAATTGAGAACTATGCTATAAGAAGATATTACAACAAATACTTAATACTGATACATTTTAAACTCTGTATTAGTTATAGTTTTCACAAGTAATGAAATTCTAAAATTATCACTTGAAAAGTGAATAGTAAATTTGTGATAAATGTATTAGTTGAGTGTTTTGGGCTGAATATTTGGCATGAAGTGATAGATGTATTTATTGTAATTTGTATCAGTTGGGTATTTTTTCAAAAAACTCTACATAAGTTGTGGTTTATCTGGCTTCATGCTATATTTTAATTTTTCGTTGAACAGAGAGAGAGAGAGAGATTTTATTTCAAGGGATACGAAAGTTTTGAAAAAATATTTAGAAATCAAACTCAAAAATTCCAAATTAGAAGAGATAATCTCTTTAACAGGGATATATTAGACATAATAAAATAACTTAAAACCTGATGTGATTTAATCTATTAAAAAAAAGTATTGGGATTAATCATATTATGATATCCAAAAAAAAGATTAATTTTTTTAAAATGAATAAATTAAAAATTATATATTTTTCGAAAGCATTTTTTTTAGAAAAAAGTCCAAATTGGTAAGAAACATGTGCAAAACTGCTTAAATATTTATATTATTAAAAACATTCAAATTGATAGGAAACATTAAATATGCCAAAATTAAATAGTTAAATAGTTTCTAAGTTAAGATTCTTAATTTAATTTTTAAAAATTCTAATTTATTTTATAACTTTGATAATATAAAATTTTATTTTTTAATTAGTTTAAATTAATCACACTTAAATTTAATTTTAAATATTTTATAACTTTGATAATAGAAAATGTTATTTTCTAATTAGTTTAAATTAATTATACTTAAATTTATATTAAAATATTTAACTTCAAAATATTTTACTATAATATATATAATTGAAAAATTATGCCGCACTAGTTAAGAAAAACGCACAAAAAATATGAATCACGAGCTTCAAAGGCGTAGATAAATAAAAGGCAAATGCGCACAGGAGTTGCATACACCACAGTCTTCCTACGCTCTTAGCTAACGTGCGCACTCTCGTTTCCATGGCGATTTCTCTGCAAGTCTGTAGATTCAATACCCATCCCGACCTATCCGTGCCGGAGAGCAGAGCCTTCCACTGCCGGAAACCTGTCTCCGTCCGATGCGCCGCAGGCGAGTCTCCGTCCTCGTCGGTGGCCGTCGATTCGGACTTCGACGCGAAGGTGTTCCGGAAGAACTTGACGAGGAGCAAGAATTATAATCGGAAAGGATTTGGTCATAAAGATGAGACTCTTGAGCTCATGAATCGCGAGTACACCAGTAAGTCCTACAGATTTTCTATGCTTGAAGTTCATACAAATTCTTGTTGGTCACTTTGAAAAGGAAGGAAAAGAAAAGAAAATTGAACTGCCTGTTATTAATCTTTTTTTATTTTCGCCCCACTAGAACATTTAATTGGGAATTCAGTGAGATTTACGCCATCTGTTTGGTTCCCTGAGAAAACTGAGAGATCAAAAGATGTTCTGTGCTATAGATTTTCTGTTCTTGAGCTCCTAAAGTTGATGAAGAATCCAATTTAACTCGGAATTTTTCCGTTTCTTTTCTATGTTTTCAGATTTTCATATTACAGATCAGTTTACGGAAATAAAATAAACTGTGCTATAGATTTTCTGTTCTTGAGCTCCTAAAGTAGATGAAGAATTCAATTTAACTCGGGAATTTTTCCTTTTCTTTTCCATGCTTTCAGATTTTCATATTACAGATCAGAGTACGGAAATAAGATAATTGAATTAGTTGAGGAGCCAATTTCTCTATGACGCAAAAAGCTCAAGACTGTAGTGTTTTCGGTGCTTATTCGTTTGTTTGAAAATTTCAGGTGACATCATAAAGACTTTGAAGGAGAACGGAAACGAGTATACGTGGGGAAACGTTACTGTGAAACTTGCAGAATCGTATGGCTTTTGCTGGGGTGTTGAGCGGGCAGTCCAGATTGCTTATGAGGCGAGGAAACAGTTTCCTCAGGAGAAGATTTGGCTAACGAATGAAATTATTCACAATCCAACTGTCAACAAGGTTTATATTTTGTTATCCAATTTTCGTAACGATTGGGAATATAACTTCTTCGTAGTTTGCTTAAATTCACCAATACTTGCTTGTATGTGAAGTTCGTGTGCAGGATGTGTGCAGGAGGATAATTTATGTTTGTTATAGTTTCCTTATCTTTAATTGGTAGTTAAAACAGTTTTTGTTTGGGAAAGCTGCGTTAGGCAACTAGCAACTAGCGGTTTAAGGTCATCACTAGACCAATCGTATATCTGGAGATGCTGCGTTCGACCCGCTGGCAATGTCCTGTCTAACCCAGTTCTTCGATCTTGCGGGTGGATTTGTGCACCCCTGGGTTTATCTTTCGGCCCAGCCTGGGACAAGTTATCGGGTCACCCAAGAAAAAACCCCAAAACTAGCATAATAGATTGTTGAACCTCATATGGAATTGATCTGCTACAGGATTTTCATTATACGCAACACAAGCACCTAAAGTACTAAATGGAGTAGGTATTAGTTTGGTAATGGTTGGAGCAGCAAACTCAGATTCGGCAAGAACATGAAGAATGCCAATAAGGAAGAGTGATCAAGTCCAAACATTAAGCTGATGCCAGTGGATGGTGAGACCAAATTTAACGCGTGTTAAGATAGCAAGGAAAGACATGTTAGCATGCAGTTCAACAGAAATTGCGGTTGTTAATTGAGCAGAATGCTGAAGCAAGGTCTATAACGATCCCCAAGTAGTTGGAACGGTTTATAACGATCCCCAAGTAGTTGGAACTAGGCTTTGTGGAGTTGAGTTGGAATCAATATTTAAAAGATATCTTTACTTATAAGTTATATCATCTAAAACACACTTTTATTAGTTTTTCTTTTCTTTTCTTAGCAGGTCAGGCATAATATGTCATTTGTATGTATTTATGAAGTTCTGCAATTGTTTGGATGCTTTTGATTTGAAGTTCGAAGGTTCTATTATTTGTTGAGTCTCTAATCATATTTCCTGTGCATGCTTCATCTTTCTATATCTGCAGGTTTATCTACTATTTGGGTTGTTTGACAACATATGTATTTTTAAGGAGGTCCTATTGTATCTATGCTTATTCTCTTGGTCAGGAGTAAGGACTTAGGTATATTCAAGATTTCATAAAGCCTGGTGCTACTTTTTTCAAGAGTGCAATCGATGCTTATGAACTTGGCCAGTTGGCCTATCAAACTGGTTAACTTGATTGATGTTTTGCTAAAATTGATTTTATCTCTGTTAGTTTTACAGAAGGGCGGTTGGGCAAATCTTCTGTTGTTGGTATTGAGAGTTTTGCTTATAGATTATTAACCACTCATTGCAGCTAATGAAATTATTTAATTTTCTTGTTGCAGCGGTTAGAAGAGATGGAGGTTCAAAATATCCCTGTTGAGGATGGGAAGAAACGATTTGATGTAGTTGATAAGGGTGACATTGTGGTTTTGCCCGCATTTGGAGCTGCAGTTGATGAGATGTTGGTTTTGAGTGACAAAAATGTACAAATTGTTGATACAACTTGCCCATGGGTGTCTAAGGTATCTTTTCCAGTGACTGAGCCGCTGCTGATTTGTTTTTTTCACCATAGTTCATCAGTTATATTCCTTGTCTCCCCTAGCATGTGAGATTTGATGTTTATAATGTCTATGAAGGTTTGGAATACTGTTGAAAAGCACAAGAAGGGAGAATATACATCAATTATTCATGGAAAATATTCCCATGAGGAGACTATAGCAACTGCATCTTTTGCAGGAAAGTATGTAATTGTGAAGAACATGGCAGAGGTATTTTTATGGTGGCTGCTATTCCTTGTTGGAATTTCCTTTATTTTTATTTTTTATAATCTTTGTAAATTTTCTACACTTCAAGTAACATGTATAACATAATCAAGAAGTAAGCATAGGTGACTACACGGTCTAATTAAAACAATATCTCTACTTAATCCAGGCAACATATGTTTGTGATTACATTCTTGGGGGTGAACTTGACGGATCTAGTTCAACCAAAGAGGCATTTTTAGAGGTGAAGTGTCTATAGCTTGCTGTACCTTAATTTCTAAATTCTTTTGAAATAATGCCGAGTTTCATGCAAGAATTTTGGTTGGCTTCAGAAATTCAAATTTGCGGTTTCTAAGGGGTTTGATCCAGACAGTGACTTGATTAAAGTTGGTATTGCAAATCAAACTACGATGCTTAAGGGCGAAACTGAAGAGATTGGTTGGTTACACATTTTTAACTCTCATTCTGTCATATTTATCCTCAAATTGCTAGTTGTGGTTTCTAAGCTTGTTTTCCTGTTTCACAGGGAAATTACTAGAGAGAGTTATGATGCGTAAATATGGAGTGGAAAATATCAATGAACACTTCATAAGTTTCAATACGATTTGTGATGCCACTCAAGTATTTTTCTCTCCCCTAATCTATTGGTTTTATCATTTTCAATGCATTGATTTGTTAATGGTCTACTATTGTTGATCATTGTATAACTTGTGGTGTTTGTTTTTGTTTATATCTGTGCTTGTCATTTTGTCCTTTTTCTTTCCACTGTTCTTGTTTTGATACTAAAACAGGCTATGCGGTGGTTGATTTCTTTGTCTTGTTTTATGTGCATATTGTTTATGGACCTCATTGTGCTCTCAAGAGAGTTTGAATAGTGAATGGGCTGCAATTTTTTTTGAAGATATAAAAGCTACATTTTGGAGCCTTATTTTGAAAGCAGTTACCAAAATTCACAAAAGCATGCACTCGAAACAACTGACAATAAAAGTCTTCATGTTTTGTGTAATGTGCACCAAACATTTTGTTTTCGAAGTTTCTGATATTACAAATACAACAACATGAAATAAAACACAAACCAAATTGACACGAAAGTGCTTATGCTTTGTTATTTTGTCCTTATGAAGCTTCTTCTAATTCTCCATTTCAGGAGCGACAAGATGCCATGTACAAGCTGGTGGAGGAACAGCTGGATCTTATGTTAGTTATTGGGGGCTGGAACTCAAGTAACACTTCTCACCTACAAGAGATTGCCGAGGACCGTGGTATTCCATCTTATTGGATCGACTGTGAGCAAAGAATTGGTCCTGGAAACAGAATAAGTTACAAGTTGATGGTAGGTGTACCGTGCGCACAAATACTTCCAATGTGGCAACCAATTATTAGTTTCCAAAATCTAATTCTCATTTATGTTCATTTTTTGTCTTATTGTGACAGCACGGTGAGCTGGTTGTGAAGGAAAACTTTCTACCAGAGGGTCCAATTACAATAGGGGTAACATCTGGTGCCTCTACTCCTGATAAGGTAATTTTATATTTAACAGTATTTATGTTTTTGCTGCTAATGCTATATTTCATAAGGATTCGATTTCTTTGACTTTTTCTATTTTATTTGCTTCAGCTAGTCATTGACCTCGAGCAGAATATTTTGTCAACCAGCAGAAATACTTATAATTGCTATTTTTATTGCTCACAAGTCAAAATTGTATCATCTGCTAGTGTTAGACTTTGATGCCATTAGCTTAAGATTACATAACTTTGTGTCCAAATTGTTTTGACTAGGTTGTCGAAGAAGTTCTGATCAAGGTTTTCGACATTAAACGTGAAGAAGCCCTGCAACTGGCATAGGCTTAAGTTCGTATTAATATGTGAGAAAATAATGCTGTAACTTATTTCGATGAAGAATTAAAAGGAAAGCATCACGTGCCCAAGCTCTGTATTATTGAAGATATATTTGTATTTATAAAGTTAATTGTTTTTACATCTACATTGTTTTTATCTCTTTCTAGTTGAGTTCCTAACAAGGCTGGCAGATCAGTAAATACTTGAGAAACTAGGGCACATGTTTCACACCTTGCTTAGAAATACAGAACAGTACTCCTGACTTGAGGTAATTTTTCTGTTTGCTATAACTCTTTGAACGGTGAAGAGGGTGGTCAAAGTTGGGGCATGTTGAGTACATATTTGAAAAAGTTAAGCATATAATGCGGTCCGAATATATAGGGGGTGTTTGGTGTGACTAAAAATTATAAACTTACAAATTATAACCGAAAAGATGTGATTAAGACTTTAAAACAAAAGTTATAAATGCTTGTTAAAGTTGTGAACTTATAGTTTTAAGTAGTAAATTTTGTGACTGTTAATTTAGAATCAGAAATTACAATCACAAAAAGTTATAAGCACACCTGTTTGGATTTTTTTAACTTTTTCCTGAGTTAAAAGTTAAAAGCTGAGTTGAATAGTGGAATATAGATTTAGGGTTTGAAAAAGGGGAAAAAAGAGATAGGAATAAAGAAAGAAATGAGAAGAAAGAGTTTAGAGGTTCAATTAGCCTCTCCCACTCGCACTTCATTATATATAGCATTAAGTCAAAGATAAGTACAAGAATACAATTAAGAAAATACAATTAAGAAAATAAAGCAAAAATAGAAACACTCTTAACACACTCTCTCAAACTGGAGCATAAAAATCAAAGATGCTCAACTTGATAAGCAACCGATGAAAAGTAGAACATGGCAGCGGTTTTGTAAGAATATTTTTCAATTGGTCTTTTGAGCGGATGTAAGGAGTGAAAATTTATTTATGCAATAACAAACCCTGAATGAAGTAACAATCAACCTCAATATGCTTGGTGTGCTCATGGAACATTGGATTATTAGTAATAAAAATAGCGGCTTAATTGTCACAAAAATTTGCATAGGAAATGGAGTAGAAACACCAAAACCCCAAAGACGAGAACGGACCTACAACATTTCAAAGGCGGTATGAGTCATTGCCTGATATTCGGCCTTAGCACTAGAACGAGCCACCACACTTTGTTTCTTACTGTATTAAGTAACAAAATTGCTACCAACTAGGGTACAATAGCCAGATGTAGATCGCTTTTCAGATCGGCTACTAACTCAATCAGCATCACTAAATCCAGTAATCGTCAAAGAATTTGAAGGTTAATAAAGTAAACCACGGCTTGTCACACTCTTCAAATAACGTAAGATACGACAAACAGTCTCAAAATGTGGTTGTCAATGAGCATGCATAAACTACCTTACAACACCAACTGCATTTACGTTTGGGCCACCCATATGTGGCTAAGCTTAACAACTAGAAAGTGTAACCTTTGGGTGGAAGCTAATCAATGATGTACTTTAGCCGCTGTTTGCCTTTAAGAAAAATCTTAAAGGTATGTGCCCAGGCTAAATAATTAACACCATTAAAGCGTTTAGAAGTTATACATCGCAGCAAGTAGTCATCTTTAAGATCATTAATTTTTGTCTCAACTATAGAAACTCAAAAAATAATTGTAATCAACCCAGAAATCAATCTGTGAGAGTCGAACAACTAGAAATCAACAAAAAACACATTGATAATCGACCAACCAGTTGTGAACAACATAGATCTTGGCAAAACATAAACAAATGAGCGGAGATCAGGCAAACTAGGGGGTGTCGACATTCAAAACTGATAAAAGACACCTAGAAACCTTCCATAATCAATCATAGATCTTGCAAGAATTAGGAGCGTCGTCATCTATAGAGTGGAATCCGACTATCAAAAACCACAAAAAAGTATGAAACAACGAAGATCGATGACTGCGAAGTCGAAATAGTCAGCGCCGAGTCTCAAGACGGCCAAAAAATCGACTAAAAACCTTTTATATGCGCACAAAACACGCACAAATCTGACATGAAGAGAGGATTTCGGCACCTGTGAAATGTAAATCGACCACAAAGAACCAAGAACGAAATCGCAAGAACAGATCGAAGCCCTAGGGTTCCGAAAACTTCGAGAACTTCAAAAAATTGTGGAATATGTCAATCTTCTTCAAAAAATCAAGGAAAAATTAGTGCAAGAATCAGTAGATCAAGTCGATCGGAACCAAAGGGGCGTCGTTCGTCGTTGTCTGTACGACGTGCTAACGCCATCGTACGAAATGTGACGACAGCGTGTGGTTTTCTTCGTGCAGCAAGAGTTAAAGCTTTACAACGCTTCTAGGGTTAGATTAAATGCTCTGATACTAACTTGAATAGTAGAATATAGATTTAGGGTTTGAAGAAGGGAAAAGAAGAGATAGAAAAAAAGAAGAAAATGAGAAGAAAGAGGTTAGATGTTCAATTAGCCTACTTCACCAACACTTCATTAGATATAATATTAAGTCAAAGATAAGTACAAGAATACAATTAAGAAAATGCAATTAAGGAAATAAAGCAAAAATAGAAACACTCTTAACAAGCTGAAAAATAAACTCAAATAAATACTGCCATAGTTTTCTTAGATATTGCTTGGTGGATGAAAGGATCTATGCCACAATACAAGTTCACTTTGAAGCTTTTTTTAAAGTTTAGATGCAGAAATGGACAGGCAGAAAGCTTGGTCAACACATGCACCATATTTAGCTGTATCCTCTTTGTAGGAACTCATGAAATGTTTTAGAAGTATGTGATAATTGATCCAGAAAATTGTTCAAGTTTACCCAGGAGGCTCTAAATGTGTTCCTTTTATTTGAGAGTCCTAAGCATCCCTTGATCCCTATCTTTTCATACATATATTTACTTTAAAGCAAGGGCAGGCTTTTGCTCATCGATAAGGTTATTTCGTTAGGAGTCGGGGGGGTCAAGGGTTTGAAACACCCGGAAGAAATTCTCTTTGGTAAGATTATGTGCATTCTATCCTTAGTAGATTTCGCAATGCTAGTATCATATTCTGGGTTGTACTTTTTTATCGGTACCTTTGAAGCCTTTGTGAATTTATCTTGTATATGAACTTGCAAGTTAACTGCTTAATAGTTTGATGGATATCCCTACCAAATTGAAAGGATGGATGTTTTGTCTTTCTTCTCTTTTTTGGGTCTTTTACCTTGTTTATGAATTTCATCTTGAAATTAGGTGGTAGTGGAGGGACTTCTTATTTGGGAATAAATAAAAAGGCGAAAAAAAAAGAAAGTGGGAAAAAGGTTTGGACTCGTTTGGTGTCTTCACAAAAAAAAAAACCCCAAAAAGTGATTATTTGGCAACACAGATGTATTGCCTTTTTGCTTAAATGATTTAAACCTTTTTACTTATAAACTAAATACTTTAATATATATTTAAAAATATCATATTTTTATTATATGCATATTCTTTTTTTTTTTTTATACCAAAGCAAACAAAGCATTTGTTCTAATTATTTGGCTTTGGTTACATGAATTTTTCTAAGTCGTTCTAATATGTTAAGAGTTATATATTTAATTAATTTTAATAAATTTGTATTTTTTTTAATACGAAATATTATGTCAATTTAGGTTTATTTCTCTTCTTAGGATTTTTATTACTCAAGATTTTGTTACTTTTTCTTACTGATGCATACGTTGTATGTGTCTAAATCACACCTTAATCTATTTTTTTAAATTTATTCTCAATTGGTGCGACATTTATCATTTTACGAATCTTTTCATTTTAAATATCTTTACCGGTCTTATTACACATTCACCTTAACATTTTTATTTCATCAACACTCATTATTTATATAATTTTTTTTAACAGTTTAACATTTTCTCCCATATAGAACCACTAGTCAATATATATATATATATATATATATATAAACTTGTACATATTCGTCGATCACATAAAATTTTAGAAACACTCCTTCACTTGAGTCATTCAACTTTTATTTTATAAGTTACATCATTTACAACTTCTTCATCTTTGTTAATAATTGAATCTAGATAACAAAAATACTCACTTTCTTTTCAACACTCACCATATAATATTTTTAAACACTTTGTCATAAGCCTTATCTAAGTCTATAAAAATCTCTTTTCTTTTTTCTATACTTTTTTATTAATCTTGTGGATTACTTCCATAGTTGATCTCCAAATTGATTATGTGACGCTGCTATTGTTAATTTTAGACGATATTTAATCACTCTTTCTTGTAGTTTTATCGTATGCTTCATCAATTTATTACTATTATAGTTGTCACAAT
>JAOTRH010000020.1:1155194-1175571 GCA_034768845.1 Heliamphora exappendiculata | reverse complement strand
TTCCCTTTGCCTCCATCCCCGCCCCCTCCCCTTTCTCTTGCAGCGCCGTCACACCTCTGCTCTTCCTCACTCTCACTATCCTCCCTCTCTGAAAAAACGAGTGGTGCTGCCCCTCATCTGTTTTCAAGAGAGAAAGAGCAGCGGCGTTGAGAGAGAGAGGAGGAGGATTGGAGGCAGTGGTGACATC
Organism: Heliamphora exappendiculata; assembly: GCA_034768845.1. NCBI lineage: Eukaryota > Viridiplantae > Streptophyta > Magnoliopsida > Ericales > Sarraceniaceae > Heliamphora > Heliamphora exappendiculata. The sequence continues at coordinate 1,175,384 of JAOTRH010000020.1, read as the reverse complement.
GTTAACAGTGATAGGGAGGGGAAAAGAGGTGGTGGGGAAAAGAGGAGAGGGAGGGGAGGTGCTGGGATGTTGAAGGATGGTGGGTGAGGCATGGGCAGTGCCTAGCAAAGACAGAGGGCGGTGGCCTAAGTTGGGAAAAATGGAGTGTAAGGTTAGGATTTGATATTAAAGAAAGGGATATTTTTGGAAGGAAAAGGGAATTGTAGGTGTAGGGAGAGATTTCTTAGTAGAATAACCCAAAATTACGCCCAAGGCTCCCTATCAAGAAGTCAAATTGCCCCTTATGGATTCTTATAAAATCCAATATCCTGCAAATCACGGCTTGTTCACCATGAATTGCAAGCCAGTGTATCTTCCTCAACAATTAGCAGACCAGCATTCCATGGAAATAAGGCGTTTAAAGAATCTGACTTTTTCCTTCATCATTGAATCCATGTCATTTCCATGAATTCATTGCAAACTACAGTGTGTGTATATATAAAACTTCTTAGGACATTTTCTTGTTTCTTATTTGAAACAAATGCCTAACAACTTCAAGCTTTTTCCTCCTGACTTCAGAATCAAAATACATTCAACAAGGCTGCAACTAAAATCATCAGTTCATTCCTCCCAATTAATCTCACTTTTCTCACCAACTCATTGAAACTTTGCTCACTTCCAGTGTAAACACTTGTTAATAGACCAAGGACGCATTGATTTGGTTCAAAATGCTTAATTGTTTTTTTGAAACTTCTTTCGTCTTTTCTATACTTGTTTTATTTTTTGGGTTTAATTTTTTGGCCATATTTTTTTTACTTTTTTCATTTCTCATGGACGAGATACATCCCAAAAATACAATCATTTTGGAAAATGCTGAAAAAAGTACAACAAAAAAACCCATATAAAAAATGTTTAGACCAAAGAGCAATTGCTATTTGGCAACCAAAATAAAAAACAAAAGGCATTCGCTATTTAGAAATCAGAGAACATAATTAGAAGGATAATTATAAATAGATACAAAACATATCAGAAAAAGAAAAGAAAGTACAGAAGAATATCATTATAAACAGATACAGAACATAGAACAAATAATAAGAATCAAACTATAACAGGCGTTTAGATGAAGAATCAAATGAAAATCAACTAACAAATAACTCCAACAGAAAAAAGATGAGAAACATAGAAGAATCCAATATAATTCATGTGTACACCAGGATGAAGGCCATACATAATTGATGCACTGATCTATACAACAGGAATCTAGAAACTAGCAGCTCAAGAGTACTAGCTTGAACTCCTAAAACCATTAAAAACAAAATAGAAAAAAACATGATGACTTTGGCTATGTAACACGCCTTAATATCGAATTAGTAATAAGTGTATTTCGATTGTTGTATAAAACAATGTTATCTCTAATATGCTCAGTTATTATCTTCATTAACTATTGATTCTAAAAAATCGCAACAATAGAAAGTGATACAGACCTGCAACTAATCCACGAAGCCGACATATAATTCATGGATTAATGTAGAATTGCCAACTGCAAATCCATGTAACAATTCACAAAACTAACAGCAAAATTGAGAATAACTAAGAAATGTGAGCATATTAATTTCACTAATGCATCAATCTCCTTATGGATACCAAGGAATGACTGAAAAACATATAGAAACTTCCAAGTTAAGTAATATTTATAGGTTCATTTATTTGAGAATAAAAAAGAATTAAGCTGTAGAAGCACTGGAAAGAAAAAGAACATATCCACAAATTCCTAGCACACAATTACAAGTTTATTAAATTACAAATACGCATGCCCATGTATTACGATTAATCTTATATGCTTATCTGCCAGCTTCAAAAATAAAATGTTTTATGACGAAATAAGGTAGAAGAGCACAGCAAGACCAACAAACAAGAACCACATCTTCATAAATGAATCTCTCTGTTGTCCTTGATTATAATGATGATGAAACCCATGAGCGTGACCCCCGTGAAATGAACCGGGAGACCAGTAAGGATTTCCAGCGGTTGCCCCATACGAATTTGCATAATTATATCTGTGCATCTGAGGGTTTAAGGATGGAATCAAACCACCAAAAGCAGCAGATAATGTTAAGTACCCACCCCTCGCAGTCCCCATAGGCATAAAACCTCCAACAAGTCCATTCCCTTCTTGATGGAAATAATTTGTATATGGAGGAGGAGGTGGAGCTGTTTCGGGTCTCTGGCCTGTTGGACGATTGGGAATATCAACTCCAGGGATCGATCTACATCTAGGGTCCAAGCTTGTTTTGCCCCTTCCATAAATGGGAACCAAATTCTCCTCCTGTATGAGGGCCTTGCAAACCGGGCACTCATGTGAGTGAGAGTGCAGATGGAGCCACCTATATAGACAGGGCCAACAATAGAGGTGGCCACAGAGAGTCACTATTGGGTCTTCAGCTAATTCAAAGCATATATTGCATTCAAAGTCACCGATGTCGTTGCTAGAATTGCCCGAACAGGAAGGAACAGTTGACTGGCCAAACCCACTATCCATATCCAAACCCAAAAACTTGAAACACCTGCCTGATATTCAGTATTCACATGAAATTTCAAAACAATCATCAACTATAAATTTACAATTTAATCATCAAATACAAGATTCATTTTTGATGCCCGGGATCATAAAAAATTCCAAGTTAAACGCTGCAAACTCAACATGATAGATCACAAATTGATCCAAAGGCTTAAATAATCAGCGAATAGGCCCAACAGCTGATAATCGAGCTACCTAATACGGTATGTTAAGGATTTTTTTTTTGGGGGGTGGGGTGGGGGGGCGCTATTTGAAGAACATGGAGATGAATACAACAATACACTAAAATGAAATCCCAACCAAAAACCCAAAAGCTTCGCTTGGTATACAGTAAAAATAAAAATAAGAATAAGCAAAACACTTGAATATTTCAATGTAACAGCCCATTGGGGAACAAAGCTCCAACTGATGCTGAAAATAATTGAATTTGTGTGGATAATTATTCATGTGGAGACTTCAGTTCTCCACATGTAGATATAGTGGCAGAGAAAACTAATATTTGAAATACACCAATTAGAGTGTTGATGAATGTTGAACAAGGACCAGCTTTGCGTATTTGCGTACTAGCAACAAAGCTCATACTTATGAGTTTATAGTGGGCAATTCATTAGGAAAACTCTTTTGTTCCCTCTTCTAAGATTCCACCCTCTAACCAAGTGAGATACATTCACTTATTTGGTCTTGATGATGGTGAAGTGTTGATAGATTATAATGGCATTGAGAAGAATGAAAAAAAAAAAAAAAAACTTATAATGATACGAGTGTTGAGGTCGCTCAAACATTAAATTGTACTTCGTTAATTTTTTCCCAAAAAGAGCCTAATAAGAATGAAGCAAATGTGGATAAAGAGACTATACCATCCTCTTGGGCATCTAATTCTTGCATCTTCTGCATTTAACTCTATGAAAAAGAATCAATTGCTAAATGAAAACATCAAATAAACAATGTAGACCTAATGGCAGAGGGCATAAATGCTATTCCTTTGGATGTCTCCAACTTGGTTTTCCTCATTAGTACCATGTTTTGGTTGGTAATTTTTTGAAAAGAGGGTCTCATTCTATTATGTTGACGCATGGATAGAAAGAATATGGAAAGATATTATTGAAAATGTTGTATCAATTAAAAATGAATACTTTATCTTCAAATTCTAAAAATGAAAGGGTCCTTGATGAGATTTATGAGAATTGTCCATACTATTGTGGTGAGAGATATGTTGTAATAAAAAAGATGGGAACTGAGGATATCTTTCTCTAAAAGTGATTTTTCAAGTGTGCTATTATGGACAAATTTATATAACGTGCCCTTTGAGTTGTGGACGGAGGAGGGGATAGGATATTTGGTAAATATTATAAGTAAGCCTTTGTATGTGGATAAATCAACGCTCTCTTGGAGTATGCCAACATTTGTCCCCGTTTGCATCGAAATACAAGCTAATAAAAAGATTTGAAATCCTTTCCTAATCTAGAATATAGAGAACCTTATGTTATTTGGGTTGAAACTTCTTAAGTTCCTCAAAGATGTTCTAAATGTGATATATTTAGCTACTATCTCAAGAATTGTTTGAATGCATAGAAGAATGTGAAAATTTTTGAACAAGTTTAGAGGAGAAAAAAAAATGCCAACAAAAGCTTCAATGAGGAATAGGTTAATGTGATGAAAGGAAAAGAAAATTCTGAAGGAGAAGTTGTCGCTCAATGGTCTAGAAAGCTTTTTTGAGACTTCCACTTTTCATACTCTAAAATTTTCAAATGTCTTTGACATTCTTTCTTTTTGTGAGCTTAGGGAAGAAGTTAATTGTGAGGAAAAGAAAATTGCTGAATAAATCGTTCATATCACTCCTTCTCCAAATGTGTCCATTTTAAAGACACATTCTCCAAGCAATGAGGTTGATAAAGTAAAATCGGAAGATAAAGATCAATCAAATTCAATCTCCAGGGTTGAGAAGAAGAGGAAGCTAGATGAAAATATTAGAAATTTCTCGATCGCTCGAAAAAAAAAAAGATCTTTGGTAATTTTGAGTATGTTTTGGTTTTGGGGGTATGTTTTATCTTGTGTTTTTGGTTTGTCCCTTTTTAGGATGCGTGAGTTATTGTGTGGTTTTTTTTTATATATTTTATTTCTTACTAGCTTCTCGGGCGGTAAGAGTTGATTTTTTGTTAGCTAGGGTGTATTTTTGATCTACATTGTAAAATTTATTTTTCTGGTATAAGATTAATCACTTACGAAAAAAAGGAAAATAAGATAAATAATTATGTGTTTCTCTCTTGTTTGGATAAACAGGAGCAAAAAAATTTATTTCTCTTTTGTTTTGTTTACTTAGTTCATATAAGAGAAAAGAAAAGAAATTGTCTTCCATAATTTTACTAAACTAACTCGATTTTAAAGTGAGAGTATTTAATGCATTTCTTTTAGGATAGCTAACATTGGCAACAAATCAGCAGCTATGTGGTTTCTTTTATCTCCAAATTTATCAACTTTTGAAGAGATTCAAAAAGATACTTTTAAGAGATAACCAAATCTCTTCAGTTCTCTCTATTTTTCTACTTTTAATTATCCAAATAAGTGATTGGAGTGATAATACAATCATTTCTTTATTAAATTATAAGTCCATCCAACTAGAATCAACATAATTTTACTTTCATTTTTCGTCTTTCCTCGAATTTTAGCAGGCAAATGGAGTACTAATTGTGAAATACAGTCGAAAGACGGAGAGAGTACCATCTCTTTGGTGGAGAAACCCTAGCTTCGGAGGTCTTCGCAGGTAAACAATGCGAAGGAGCCACACTGGTCCCTCCATCTCTAAAACACCTCCTCCGACAACGAGCTAGGGCTTATGCTACTCCGCAACCACCGTCACAGCCGAGTCTAAAACAATCCTTAGCGATTCAATGTAAGTTCAAATCTGCTATTTGCAGAACCTTCAATCTTGGATTTGGCGGTTTTTTGAAATCAATTCACTTGCTGAGGTTTTGGAAATATTTAATCGGTGAGGATCAAGTATATGCTATATTGCTCTACAATTTGAGAGCATAAACCACTTTCTTCTTAAATTTTTGCTCTATTGAGGTATTGTAGACAGGGAAGAAATCCTCAAAAAAATTAAAAAGTTCATCCAAGAGAATCTCTTTAAAAGATTTTTATATTCAAGTAGTTGAGGAAGCTAGAGATATAACTATTCGTCGCTCTACTCGGTTTCGTTGTCCCCCAAAATTCTTATCAGATGGGAATTTTGTCATTTCATGGTAACCAAATTCCATTAGTGATTTTGACAAAAGTACGGCACCGGAGTGCCTAAGCGAACCGGATGGGGTTGATGCTGAAAAAAATTGTTTGTAAGGATAATTGTTCATGCGAAATTTTTGATAACTCACAATTTTCTATAGTCACAGAAAAACCTAATGCTTAGAATACTCTTATTAGAGCTTTGATGAATGTTGAGGAATGGCCAACTTTGAGTACTAGTAATAAAGTTGCTACGAATGGGCTTATGGTGGACAAATCATAAGGGAAAGAGAGCCTTTTTGTTCCACTTTCTAAGCTTTTTTCCCCAAACGAAGAGAGATACATTCACATGCTTGGTCTTGATGCTAGTGAGGTGCTGATGGATAATAGTGGCATTGAAAAGAATAGGGGAACAACTTGTCATAATATGGGTGAAGGCAGCTCAAAGTTTGAGTTATACTGCGTCAAACTTTTTCCCAAAAGAACCTAACAAGAATGGCACAAATGTGCGTACGGAGACTACACCATCCTCTTACAAATCTATTGTTTGTGAAAAACGATCGATAGCTAAATCAAGGCATAAAATCAAAAAGTATGATGTAGACCCAATGGTGGAGGGCATGCATGCTATTCCGTCAGGTATTTCCAAGCTTGGTCTTCCTCATTGAGACCATGCTTTGGTTGATTATTTTTTGAAAAGATGGTGTCATTCCATTATGTTAAAGCTTAGACCGAAAGAATATGAAAAGATACTATCGAAAATGCTATATTAATTGAGAATGGATACTTTATTTTCAAGTTTAAAAATGAAGAGGTACTTGATGAGATTCTTAAGAATGGTCCATGCCATTGTGGAGAGAGATGCTATTTTGAAAAAATGAGAACCGGGTATGCCACTCTCTAAAAGTGAATTTTCAAGTGTGCCGTTGTCGGTATATTCATATAATGTACCGCTTGAACTGTGGACGGAAGAGGGAATATGATATTTGGCAAGTATTTTAGGTAAGCCTTTGTATGCCAACACACTCCAAGAGTACACTAACTTTTGCCCGAGTTTGCATCGAGGTATAAGCTAACAAGGAGATTCTGAAATCCTTTTCTATAAATTTAGGATATGGAGAACCTTATGTTATTCGGGTTGAAACTTCTTGGATTCTTTTAAGATGTACTAAATGTAATTTATTTGAGCACAACCTCAAGAGTTGTTTGAATGCACAAAAGAGTATGAAAATTTCTAAACAAGTTTAGAGAAGAAAAGAAGAGAATGACAGCAAGAACTCTAATGAGGAATGGGTCGATGTGAGGAAAGTGAAGGATAAGGATAATAAAGCTTCTTAAGGAGAAGAAAATGTTAATCCAATTTCTAAAGGGGGCTTGACGATCAATCGTTTAGAAAACTTACTGAGGCTTCCACTTCTTATATTCCGAAATCATCAAATGCCTTTGATATTCTTTCTTTTTATGATCTCAGGGAATAACATAACTGCGAGGAGATTGATGAGGTCAAATTGAAAAGATGGGGTAAATTAAACTCATTATTTAGGGATGAGAACAAGAAGAAGCTTGATGAGAAGATTAAAAATCTCTCTATTATTCGGAAAAAAAATCTTTGGTAATTTTGAATAGAGTTTAAGTTATTGACGCATGTTGCTCTTGTGTTTTGTTTGCTCTTTTGAGTCAGATTAGCTTTTGTGTTTTTTTATCTTTTCTATCCTCTCGAGTTGTGAGAGTTTTTTTATTTTTTGGCTAGGGTGTGTTTTTTTAGTCTCATTGTAAAATCTCTTTTTTGGAATAATTCTAATCAATTATTTATCCCAAAAAAATACAATCGGTATCAACGCAGAACTAGGGAAATGACTTTGTCCACGGTTGCTCTCGCCAAGATGCATTGCAGAAATGGCAAATCAACATAAACAACATAGAAAAGTATAGATCCAAAAATACAAGGGCAACGGCAACGGCAACGGCAACGGCGGCAGCGCAATATTCCCGGCGACTACATCACCACAATAAAAAGTAAGCTGAGGAATCAACACAAACCCCATTTGTTTAATTAGGGTTTTCAATTCCAGTAACAAATAGGTCTACACATACAAACAATCATCTATACGTATACATCAGTATGTAGATATATTAATTAATATCTAAATACAGAGAGAGAGAGAGAGAGAGATCCGACCTGTGAAATTGATAGAAACGACGGTTGGGTTAGGCGATGGTCGAGAGGAACGTTGAGCAGGATAAAGAAAATGAGGTCTAAAAGGAATAAAAGAAAAAGACAATTTTACAGTACCAAACTTTGATTCTTGTTCCTTGAGACCATAGGCCCTGTTTGGGCTAAAATTTCAGAATTCTTTGCTTATTTTTGTGTCTTTAAACTTTTTACATCTTTTGACTTTATATTTTGACTTTTGAATCATCTCAATGAGGTGAATAAAAGATCTCAATGAGGTGAATAAAAGAGTAAAAAAAATTTGTTCAAAAAAAAAGAAATTCACTTAAAAAAAATAATATAAAATTTAATTTATTAGTTTATTTTATTTTTTTGAACTCATCTTATAATTTGATAAAAAAAATGTTTAAATGAATTTTGATAAGAAAAATAAAAAAATATAATAATTTAATTAAATAATAAAAAAAATTATTAAAGACAAAAATAAATAAATAAATAAATAAATAAATAATAATTATCTCTGGCGCCGTTTTTTTTATTAAAGGATAAGCTTAAGAGGATTTAAATTTCCCATGACAAATAGTTATAAAATTAAATATTTATTGTATTTTATACATTTTTTAATATAGTTTTAGGTTTGTTTATTTAGAAAAAATTAAATAGGGTTAAAATTTTCATAACTAATCTCTTTTTCTTTTTAATTCTTTTTCTTTCTATTCCACCATTCTCTCACACTAGGTATTTACCCTGGGGTAAAATTAAGTACACCGCAAAACAGAGTGTATTGTACATTGCATGTAAACGTAGTAGCAAAAAATACTATAAATAAAAACTAATGGGCCGTATATATTGATTTTGGCAGTCACATATATATATAGGATATACAATGTACTGTAGTATGCAATGTACGAAATTTCACTTATTATCATGTAAAGAATTGTGTTTAATTCGAATTTCCATTTTCGAATTTCTATTTTGCATCTAAATGTGTGATACAAAAATTACTTTTGACTAATAGTATAAGCTCTCCCTCCAATCTTCTAATACAAACAAGGCCCGAGATTTTTGTATTTTGAGTTTATTACATAAATTCAAGAGTCTTTAATGCATTGAGAAAAGAAATATATGATTTTTAAATTTTGCTACGTGTACAGACACCAAACACCAAGCACATATTCAAATATATCCCTCTCACGTGAAATGAATCTCACAATTATATAAAGTTCATCCTATGTTATATAACTATGTCTAATTTTTTGCCCACATCTGCGTTACTAGTACTGTTCTTAATTTTTGGAACACAAAATTTCAACTTCTTTTAAAACAAAGAATCACTTGTCTCGAAAATTACGTATTTTTTTCTGTTAATGAATTGATAGCCGTTGCATATGTCTTGAGATTATCGATGCTCAATTTTTATATAATTCAATGTAGCCTTTATTGTATTGGAATAGATAGACATGTAATTTCTAGAACAGAGAGTCCTAACTCCTTTTAATACAAGAGATTATATATCTCAAAAATTACATATTTTTGTCCCAATACATTAGAGGAAAATTATTGGATATTTTCAAAGTACCATATGACATTGCATATGCAGTACTTTTGACAAATAAAAATACGTGATACAAATTAAGTGGGTTATCCATACCTTCCACTTATTTAATAAAAATGAGTCACCATTCTGTCATGCAAAATGATAGTATTAACTGATTGAAAAGAAGTATTACGAAAATAATATTGTCACATAATACTCTTTTAAGTGTTGAATAATTATTCTATATTTGATGTCTCGAGATTTTCTTACTAAAAAATTTTCACATAATTTATTTATTTTTATTAAATTAAAACATAAAAACATAATAACATATCTTTTTTAGCATTTGAGAATTCCAACTCACACAATAAATAAGTCAAACCTTGTAAGTATCGCAGCACCACTAACATATAATCGATTTTTCAATGGTCATTATTTAATTATTTATTATATTATCATTGCACTCTTAATCGAAATTAAAAATATAATCTAAACGGGTATCCCAATGCTTAAACGGTTAAACACGGAAATTTCATCTCATAAAAAATTAAAAGTTTAATTGTTAAATTAGAGATTGGTACACATACGCGCATGTAAATATGTATTCCTAAATTAAAACAATTGAAAAAAGAATAATGGAATAATTTAATTTTTAATTATAAGCCATTATAATTTTTAAATTAAGTACTGAAAAAAAAAGAAGTTTAATAAGTATTAGAGTTAAAACAAAAAATTCATACAACTTTAAAGTAAAAATAACACTATTACTATATAATTTGTTAGTAATTGTTTGTAGTCAAGAAGGGCGACTCCACATAGAAAGTGGTAAGTCAAATGATCCCATCAAAAAAATATTTTTATTAGTGTAATAGTGTTTTTTGTAAAGAAATTAATGTATAATTGTTTCGGTTAGAAAATATAATTAACTAAATAATAATATAGAAATATTAAAAAATTAATATATTAAATTACTTCTCTTAATATTTTTATTCGAATATAAATATTATATTCATAATTCTTGAAAGGCTACTATGCAAAGTTTCATTAATTATAAATTTATATTATTACCACATTGAGCTATTTTTTTCATTTTAAGAGGTTAACAACTGCTTGTATATCTATACCCGTTTCTTGCATGAGTTCATATCATTCATTATTAAGGCAAAAACGACAATGCATCACCTTAACCCTAAAACCGGCAAAGGGAAATGCATTACTTAGTTGCTTTTTGTGTAGTTTGGCTTAATATTGCTTCAATAAAAAAATTTAAAAGAAAAACTGTGTAGTGGTCGTGGTCAAACAATCTTATTTTGTATGGATAGCTAGGGTTTTTTTTTTAATTCAAAAAGGCCAAAAGACCTAAATTAGAAATTTAACATAAAATTGAATAAAGTCATACATCTTCAAAAAGAAAAGAAAAAACCTCCATACATGATAAGAAAATTCCGACGCATAGAAAAAACCAAACCTCATAAATATTCACGCAAGAAATTAGTATTAAAAATCGTTAAAAAGAACTTAAAAACAAAATATAAGAACTAATTAATATAACCCGCATAGTGTCGTTCTTTTTCTATACCCAGTAAAAAATGACATTATAGTCTCCACTTAATTTTTGCAAAAAAATTTATTAAAGGCTGAAAGTGATTACATAGCCTTGATGTTGGAGTTAACGATGTCGATTTACTTATGCTTATTTAATAGATGTTCAGATAAAAAAGTGCTACCATTAAAGAAATAGTAAAGAATAAGTGATGAAAGAAAAAATACGTAAAAAGAAATATAAATTACACATAATACATGGCAATAGGAAAATAAAGGAGACTAAATGAGAGAAAACGAAAACAAAGAGAAAAGATGGAGGGGAGGATGAATAGGGGATAGGGATATCAATAAGGGTTTTGAAGGGTATTTATGTGCTCTTTCTAAGTTTAAATTTATATATTTAGTTTTTAGAACCTTTTAAGTTTAGAAATTGCTAAAAATTCGCCATTATAAGTGAGAGGCTCTACTCTAGTTGACTATGGATTCATTTTTAGAGGAGTTATATATGAATTTCCCTTGGTGATCAAAATTATTTATTTTGTAGATTTTCTCTATGATTGCAAAAAATAAATTTATAAAATTTTCACTCAAGAAAAGGGAGACAAGACAATTGAGAGATTGTCTGTCTCTGTCTCTGCCTCCGCTTTTGATGTTCAATATAAGCTTATTTTTTGTAAACCATTTTAGCCCTTTATTCAAAATGTTCCATTTTACAAATTGATTAAACTCACTTTCATAATAAAATTTGTGATCAAAGCAAACACTAATATTTTTTAAAAATATTTCTCAGACAACGATACAGTTGCAGTTAACTAAAGAAAAACCATTACAGCCAATTGGAAATATTTAAATCTTAAAAATAGCTATATTCATTATAGGAATGAGAAAAAAACAAAACAAAACCTCAATGTTATGTTTGGATATGAGATTTGTGAATGGAAAGAAAAAGAAAAAATAAAACTTAATACTATTCATTTTATATAGATAACCAAACAAGAAAATATTTTTTTTTTGACAAACACATTCTTTTTCTTTATTTCCAAACCTAACAAACAAGTTTTAAAATTAACTCATATTTCAATTTTCTTTTTTCGGCTTTCCAAAATATTATCATCACAGCCAGCTATTGCGGACTTTTTTAACAACTAGAGATATGATGGAAACAAAACAAATTTAATCACCGCCGATTATTGAAGAGTTCATGAGCATCTCCAACTCATCAATACTCTATTTAAAAGTACCAAAATAATATATTTTTTTTTATGTTAATTCCAATTACATTACTCTATTTATATTTTTATTTTTTCCAATATCATTCATTTCTCTTTAAAACTCCAATATGCAAATTACTATATTTTAAAAAATTTATTAAAATATATTTAATAGTAATCTCTTTTTAAAATTATTGTGAATATCTTTTTAATAACACTAAATTTATTAAAAATAAATGTAAAAATTAAAAAATTTACTCATTTGATGAATAAAATATTCATTCCCTATTCTATTTTGATACTCTATATTTTTAAGTGTCAAAATCAATTCTCTCCAATAGAGAATGGGTTTAGAGCATGGATTGTAGAATAATAATTCTCCAAAATGAAGATACCAAAAAATGGGTTGAAAATGCTCTAAGAGCATTTAATCCCCTACACCAATTTTAATTTCGTATTCCACCAAGAGCATTTATTTTAATTTTTAATAAGCTTTTTTCGTGCTGAAGAACCAAAAAAGTTGAAAATTTTAACCAAAATATAAAAATAATTTAAAAAACAATAAAAAAAAAGTAGTAAATTCTTATTTTATCTGGATCAGAAAAAATCATTTTCCAGTTCTTCTCACCAAAATCATCCAATAAATAAATAAATAATTCAAAAAAAAAACCCAAAAGAGTTCACCCCAAAGGGGGTCTTAAATCCACAGCCCCGGCGTAATTATATAAATAACTTTCCTAAAACTTTTATGAAATCATATCTAAATATTAGTTACCGATCATTAATTATAATTCTAACAATAAGACTTCTTACCTTCCTAAATTCTGGCCATCCGATTCCAAGCATTGCTATAGTCTGACTGGTGTATTTAGCCGCCACTAAGAATGCTGTATAGATCAGCGAAATTTTTTAAAAATATGAATTTTATACTTAATAACATTTTACTTATAATTTTTCATTTTAAATTAACAAACACAAATTCTACTATTTTAACTTATAAATCTACAACTTTTAACCAATATTTATAATTTTTACTTAAAATCATAATCACATTTTTTCCATTATAACCTATTAAGTTTAAAATTTCAGATATACCAAACTCCTCCGAAGTAAAAACAAAGAATCGTTCTGTTGTACATTTATCACGGCGCGGGGCATCTTTCAAATTGTTATAAACTCATCCATCTATGGTAACAGTAATTAAGGTTTGGTTTAGAATAAGCTATCCCAGACGAGGGAAGGAGAATTCCCAACCGTAGAAAATGATTTTCTATCGATACAAACAAGGGATAGGAAAAGCTCCAGTGTTTGGCAAAAATTCCTGCTACTCCGGCCAACAAAATCGCTGTTCTTCAAATCACATATTTAATTATTTTTTTGGAAAAAAAAAAAAGAAGAGAACTTGGATCCTTCGTCCCCATAAATATTGCAGCACAGCATTTTCACAATCAGTGGGGAGTATGTTTTCAGATGTACCAGTGTTTCTTGTCTACAGTCCAAGCAAATCATCTCAGCGCTTGATCACCAATGCCGAGAATCCGATCTAGCCGTCAATCATTACCCATTTGAGAAAAAACTGACAAAAAAGGAGTTATTTCGACTCATTTCATCCAGTCAAGAGTGTTTAAGTATGAACTATATGGAAACATATAGTAGAACAGGCTTGAACAAAACGATTAGTTACCGGGGGACTAACTAGTTCAGCTCTGCTTTATTATCAGTTCAATGTCAGCTCCAACTTCAGCAATCTTGGTGTCTTTAGAAGCCTTTGCTGTTTTGGCAATGGTCTCAACGTCGAAGTCCAATGCTATTCTTCGAACGAGGCCCTCGAGCATCTGCATATAGGAGAAACGCCAATTACAGTGCCTGAGTAAAATAGTGACCAGTTCACGGGTGCATTCTATTTAGCATAAGACAAAACAAACAAAGAATACAGAAAACATCATCACAGAATACAAGATTTTCATGGTTCATCCAACACTATAACTACGAAGTTATATGGAGACTTCACTATGGATGAAAGACCAAAGAATGGAGAATACAAAAAAAGGGAGATTACAAAGAAGATCAAAACCACACCCTAGCCTACAAAATATATAGCCCGAGAGCCTAAGAAGGATACAAAAATACAGATTATGAAACCCTAATTCAGAAGCAACTATATAACCCAACCGAGTAATAAGGCAACAATGGGTCCCAAAAATTTTCCCCGAGGATACCGCCCCCAGAACAAAAAACATGCCTAGCACACTCAATGTAAGAAAGTGAACAAACTTAAGATGTCTTTCCAAATAAACAGGGGCGTGCCTGTTAGAAGTAGAAGAGTGTTCGAAGGAACAAAACAAGATACAAAACACTCAAAATGATGATTAACATCTGGAAATCTGATCCGACTGGAAGAACTACGGCATCATGTTTCACAGACAGCGTAGCTGGAAAATTAGAAAGGAACAATCCAACTTAAAGAATCGACAAGGTGAGCCGTTTTGGTATCATTTTCCTTCCCTTATTTTTATTCTTTTGGGGAAAAAAATTGGAACTTTGAAACATGATTCCTTCCCAAATGTTTTATGTATTCTAATGAGTTTGAAGTAAAAAGAAAACAGTTTCAAATAGTTTCCTGACAACCAGTTGTTTTATGAAATCTTCTATAAAATAGTTTTCAAAAACACTTCTGCAAAGCAGCAGCTCTTTGCTCTTTCCTTTTTTTCCTATTTAAATTTTGAGAACAGAAAGCATCTTTCAAAAATGATACCGCATGTGCTCTTCTATTCCCCAAATGTACCTGTGTTCACCTATATGACAAGAGTAAAGATATGGGACATGTGGCCAAACCTAGGATCCAAATTAGACAATCCAATTCTCTAATTTTTGGAAACTCCCCTTTCCCCCCCTAAATCCCATTTAATTTCAAGCACAATTCTACAATAATATCTTAAATTGTTAGGCCATGATATGATTCAATATACGATATATTTACACATTCAGGAAGTATCCAAGTACCCAAATCCAGCTTTTGAATGTCAATTCCTATGTTCTAATATTAAGGATTTAGAGAGGCCCTATGCTTAGACACACCCACACCTAGATATTCCTTTCCAAATCCATGTAGAACAAGAAGAGTGATCACGTCCATATTAAAGGTACCAAAGAGAGTGAAGAAATAGAAATAATGAGGTTTGCAGATGTGAGAAAGACGGAGTGTTTGGGCTTAAACAGATGATATGACTCAACAAAGCACCAAGTGGAGAAGACAGATCCTTGCACTAAACCCCCAAGTCCCTGGGGGAAAGGCTTGTTGAATGTGATCAGAGTTTTGTCCTGATGGTTAAGGGGGATATTCTGCAGGCATCTTACACATCCATATGGAGGAAACAAAAGGAGGTTGGAACAAAAATTGATGTTGAGACGCTCAGCACAACTCAAACTTAGTGCAGCGCAGTAAAACTTTTCTATGCTCAACCTTGATATAGACAGGAATATAAGACGGCGGTCTCATGAGGACAACTCTTTTCTACATGAATTCTCGGAAATGTCACCACACAAACATTCCCATTAGAAATCTAAGAAATGACCAAAACTTATTATTTTAAAAAGACAATTAGCCAATTACGATGGCCAGCATATCAACAACTTCAGTAATTAAAAATACCAGCGATCCAATGGCAACTAAAGCCCGGAATTTTGATTCAACTTCAAGGTTTTCCTCTTCCGCTATCTGTCAAAAAGCATATCAAAAATTTACGAACAATAAATTCTATAATTCCCATTGTTTTAAAACTTTACCAAACAAAAATAAGTCCCACCTCAAAACACTAGTCAATTGGGTGATGAAACCATTCAAATCTCAACGCTTTGATTCAATTTAATAATTTAAGAAAAGTAAAGACATACCTCAAGAGCTGCTGATAGAACTTGGGATTGACCTTCTTGGTCCTTATTTTCAATCAATAGCACAGAAAAACTGCAGACCTCACAAAAGACAGCTCAAGAATCAAAGATGGAAAACGAAAATGTCCCAAACCAAAATGAGAAAAACTGGAAGTATATGCCAAATTTGACAAAGCACAAGATATAATTATGATGTATCAACCATCAAGCACATAATATACCCAAGGTATTTGGCTTGGAAGTGGGCCACACCCTGTCTGCCATTTTATTGCGAAAAGTTAAAAGAGATATAGCTTAGTAACAAATAAAGTGCTCAACCGTGCTTGAATGCAGTGTGCATGGGCCAACATAGTTTGCATTGCAGTTAGACTTGGGCTTTTTTTAACGCATATCTTCAATGTCCTCGACCACAATAGTGAATAAACAATTGAACAATAAGTGAATCTTCAAGACATCCCTTATCCTCACACTTCATCTTCCATCGAGGCGCAAAGTGCCATAAATTTGTTCCTTCTGCTCAGTCATAGGATCTGGTGGACATGGGAATAATTTTTGCAGCGGGAATACTTTTTTTCAGCTACAGAAGATTTCTGACCAAAGTTTTCAACCCATGCAACAATCTCATCCACTTCAGTTAGATTTTATGGTAAATCACTTCAAGCCTATAAACCTCAAGTTTTCATACCTTAACCAAGTTTCAGATCTTTTTTGCAGCTTAAAAACTTCAGTTGGAACTCCAAACCATAAAAGCACAAGACAAACTGTAGTAACCCAGGAAACATAATGACAACAGCCATTAGTTATGGGCTTGTGGATGTCCATTTTCCATATTTCTTACCAAGATTTTCATCCCATGCACCAATCACATCCACTCCAGTTAAATCTTACAGTAAACCTAACATGGATGTATCCTGGCTCTCCTGGGTTACTTCCGTTGCTCTAGATGTTTGGAGCAGTATAAGTGACCAGGGAATAGTAACTCATATCACAGGAGGCCTCGAATGCGAGAGAGGTTTGCTGACAAGTTGTTTTCATGGCTTCTTGCAGTTTCGATCTTGATTTTTATGCGCAGCATGTGCAGGCAACCATAGACAAACAACCAAACTCTTTTACTCAAACAGCTGTGAGCATGCAATTGACATCCATTACAAGAATTATAACATGCCATTTATCTGAAGTTTAGAGTCAAAACATTGTTTTCATTAATAAAAATGTCCTCCCAAGTCCCAAAAGACGATGGCAATGACTAAAAAGATAATAGTGAGTGACGAAAATTTAAAACTAATAAAAGTTCAATGCAGGAAAGAAGGTAATCAAATAGGTAAATTATGCATCCCGCATAAATCATTTAAATAGGTAAATTATGCATCCCGCATAAATCATTTAAGTGTTTCAAAATTAGACCAACCAGGATTTGCTAACTATATAAACTCAATAAAGTCAAGAGGCCACTTACTTGAGGATCAGGGTAGCATAAGACACTTGCACATTCTTATTTGAAGATGAATAACAACTTGAAAATGCATCAAGAATCTAAAAAATTAATAAACAAAAAAACCAGCAAATCTCAAATAAATATGATAGAAATACTATTGCAAGTGCATATGAGATCGCAGGTCTAAAAGTGCTCAATACAACTACCTTGCTAGAAATAAGAGAGAAAGAAAGAAAGAAAGAAAGAAAGAAAGAAAGGGAGAGAGGGAGGAAGAAAAGGAAAAGGTCGAATGCATAGTGAAATTAACAAAGTTGATCTCAGACATTAGTATTTAGTTCTGAGCATAAAATAATTATTGGAAGATTCCAAGTGTTTATGACTAAACCAAATCATGCGAGATGAGAACAAATAAGCAATCACACAAGAACCCAGTATTTATGTGGTTCAGCTTAAAGCCTACGCCCTCGGGCAATATCAACAGAGGATGCATTATGTAGAAGAAGATAATTCAATGAACCAGCTGTAACCGTAATTCACACATAAAACCCTAGAACCCAAAATACTCAACATATATAGGAAACCTAATTTATAGAATTGGTGTTAAACGGGTGACACGGGTTGAGAACGAGTAATAAAAGAAATTGGGTTAAATACAAGGCACCAACCCACAACATAAAGAAAAAGTAAAAAACTAGTTCTCATCAAATAAAAATTGTCGAGTAAAAGACTCCATATTACATGACCTAGGATGTGCATCTTGGTGCATGTATCTAGGTGATCCATCAAACTATCAAAACTTTAACATCAATGGAAAGCCCTCGTGCCAGAAAATAAGCATCGTTACATTTGATGGGAACACACGGTGGGTTGATATACGGCAAGGGCGTCAATTCAAAAAGCCATGGACGACAATTGTGAGGAGGGTGACATGCACAAGTGAGGTAGTGGAACGTGGGAAGAGGAAGGCAAGTCTGGGGAGTTATTCCAAGTTGGTTCTTAGAAACCAATTGGGTGGATAGATGTAAAAAGCCCATGCATGGAGTTGGACCTAATAGAGTGAAGTTTTTTCAATATAAGGAAAAGGACTGTTCACAACAGCCCACTTATCCTAAGGGGGGCTCTGGTGGAGTTATTCCAGATTGGTTCCCGAGATACAACGTCACACTTCCTTGAGCACAACTATGAGGAGATTGTCTATATTTATCAATGATTTGGAGTTAGTGGATCTCCCTTTAACTAGGGCTGGTTCATTTGTTGTAGTTTTCGGAAGGGGTCGCCCAAGTCTCATATTAATAAGTTTTTGATCTCCACGGCTTGGAAGCAAAACTTATAAGATGTAGTACAACTTTCTCTTCCAAGACTTGTTCGTGATCATTGCCCTATTTTGCTAGATAGTAGTGGACTAAGGCTAGAACAGAGACCTTTCAGCTATGAGGATATGTGGCTTCAGGCAGAGGGATTTATGCAGAAAACATAGGAGAGTGGTGGAGCTAATTGTGGATGGTACGCCAAGTTTTGGTTTAGCTAAAAGATAAAAGTTGCTCAAGGAGGAATTGAGAATGTGGAATACGGATAATTTTAGGCATTTGGCATTCAAAAAGCAAAGGTTGTGAACGAGATCTACAAAATTGATGAAATAGAACAATTTGGTTTGTTTTCTAAGGAGAACAAAGGGAAACGGAAGCAGATAGAAGAAAACTGGGAGCTCCTACTTTAAGTGGATGTGGTTTGGGAATAAATGGAGTTGGATCAAGTTTTGCATTTCTACTGTGAGATTATCAGTGTTGGGAATGACACTAACAGATTTTTTCCACGTCTAAGGGTTGAGAATGGGAGATCATCTATTGATGAGTCACAATGCAGTGGATGAAGGCTATTTGGAAAGCTTTGAGGTGAGGTCGGTAGAGCGGACGGTTCATTAGAGTGTTTCCCACTTGCAATATACTTAGGACATGATCATATTTTGTGGGGAAAAGGCAACTAATTGGGAAATCTTAGATGATTCTAATTGTGCTTTAAGGCAGTTTCAGAGCATAAAGTTAAGGTGTTAGAAGTAATTTCGATCAGGGAGGTGGCCAAAGTTGGTTCCATTCCACCAACCTATCTGGGATTGCCTTTGGGAGTTTCGTCAAAGCCAAGGTCGTATGAGACTTAATGGTTGACAAATTTCAAAAAAGGTCGACAGTGTGGAAATGGCAGTACTTATCAAAGGGAAAGGATTATTCTTAGTAGGAGAATGGTTTCATGCTTGCCCCCTTATTTTGTCTCATTTTGTAATGCTGGTGGTTGTGGCTAAGAGGTTGGAGAAGATGCACTGGGACTTCTTGTAAGAGGGATTGGGAAATTGTGTCCAGGTCCATTAGAAAAGAGGGTTGGATATTAGAAATTGGAAAATTTTCAATCAAGTTGGAGAAATTGTTGTGGGCGTTTGCATGTGAAAGAGAGATCGTGGAGGAAGATTATTGTTTCAAAGTATGGGTGCAAGTTTGGGGTATTTTACTATACAAGAGGTTGTGATGTGTCATAGAACAGGCTTTTGGAAGGGTACTAGAAAAGTTTGGAATTATTTTGCTAAGCATTCTAATGAGGTTGGTGGGGATGGGAGAAGGATGAGGTTTT
>JAOTRH010000020.1:1118179-1147404 GCA_034768845.1 Heliamphora exappendiculata | reverse complement strand
CTTCCATGAATTCCCCATGCACTTGTATGATTAGCTGTCACGTGTTGGCCAGGCAGTAACTTATGTGCTCTGGCAATAGCATTTACCTTTTTTAAGCCTTTTTTTCAAGTTTAAAATCTATTCTCAACATTTTCTCTCTTCTCTCTCTCATAGTTAGGACTCTTCCCATGTGAATGGACAGATTTAGTTTAATTGTATATTTTTCCCCCTTCTGGTACAGAAGAGGGCTAACGCAAGAGAAAACTAAATTGTAACAGAGGCAAGGCAGCACCCAGCAAGTCCATTGCAATGAAGGATCTAACAGAACCCAGGAGCTTCTGAAATGCACAAAGGCCCAGAGGGAACCATCTCGTGTCTTTGCCTCGCTGGCCTGGGTACAAATTGCCTCTCTCCAAATATCAGGTATGAGAAATAGAGCAACTAACCCATCATCTAGAAATTGTGTGCCTCCCACAAAAGAGTTCCACGACTAACAAAATCACAAAATCTGGGTGCAACACTCTCTTGAGCCTGGACGCCAATACCTTACTTAAAAGCTTATAAAACATAGCCTACGGAGCAAATAGGTCTAAAACCCATAATATCCTCCGTCCCACACATTTTAGGAATAATGGAACAAACGAAGCATAATTGAACAAGGAGTGAAACATACCCATAACATTCTCCTTAACCACAACCCAATAATGTTGGAAGAAAGCCATTGTGCAACAATCTCTTGGAAGAAAATCAATGTGAAATCATCTGGATTAGGAGCTTTCTCACTATTCATTACCCCCAATACTTGAACAACCTCTTTCTCAGATAAAGGATGCTCCAACAAACTTGCCACTAGGGTGGTAGAATCCAGCTAAAGGCCATCAAGTCGCGGTCTCCACCTACCCTCCTCTTGAAACAACTTGCTATAGAACTCAACAATTCCCACCCTAATATCCTCCTCATCCGACAAAAGAAGTCCATCAATGTGCACCTTCCCGATCACGTTGGCCCGTCTGTGAGAATTGACCATTTTATGTAATAAACGCATACTTTTGTCCCCATACATCAACTATTGAGCCCATGATTTCGTCCTCTAATTATTTTTTTCAAGCTTCGTCAGCCTAGTAAACTTCCTTCTCAG
The DNA here is from genome assembly GCA_034768845.1 of Heliamphora exappendiculata. NCBI lineage: Eukaryota > Viridiplantae > Streptophyta > Magnoliopsida > Ericales > Sarraceniaceae > Heliamphora > Heliamphora exappendiculata. Next base: position 1,146,287 of record JAOTRH010000020.1, on the reverse strand, counting down.
ATCTTCCCTCTAACTCATCTCCTCATCAACAGTCACCCTAACCAATTTCCTTAGCATCCAAAGATTGAATATCAACAAGAATCTTAGCGTTCCACACATCAAGTCTATCAAACTCATTTGTGTTTCATGTATTCAACTCTGCCTTCAACATCTTCAACTTCAAAGCTAAAGCCACCCCACCACCCAACCATTTTGTACTAGAAGCCATTTGTCCCAGAAGCCATTAATCTGAAACCACATATCATACTTTAAGGGGTGTTTGCAACATAATGGGCACATGAATAGACAAGCCTAGCAAGGAGACATGTCACAAAAGTGGCTCCATTACCTTTTACAGAGGATGGACTTTAGTTAGAGGTGGAGGTTGTTGATTCGACTCTATTGGGGCTCGTAAATGGGGCCCCGACTGGGTTTCCAAACTTAGGCCAAGGCAAAGGTACCCCTTTTACCCAATGCTTTTTATTGTTGTGATGAAGGCTCTCAATTGGTTGAGCAGTTTAAGGTGGTCTTTTGCTTTGTTTTGAGAGTAAGTTCAAATGGGGTATCTTTATTGTTTCTTTCTGTGCTTTGAATCTGTCACATGCCTCCGGATGATTAGCTAAGGCAAAGACTATTCCGATGGGTGATGTTCCGAATGCAGAAAGCTTGGCTGGTATCCCAAGGTTCAGACTTAGACTCTTCCTCTCGCTTATCGGTCCTTCTCTTAGTGGCATCATTCAAGGAAAAAGATGTTTAGAATGGAGTGATGAAAAGGTTCCAGAGGAGATTGGTTTGGTGGACGCGTCAGTATATCTCTAAGGGATGCAGCCAACTCTTCTTAGAAGCACACTATCCATCCTTCAACCTACTTTTTGTCAGTCCTTAACATCTTTGGGGTCTGTAATTAGGAAGTTGGAGAATATGCAAAGAGATACTTTATGGGGTGGGATGGGTGGCGGCTCCAAATACCATTTGGTGAAGTATAGTATGTTCTCTTGTTAAGGTAGAAGGCCTTGGCATTAGGAGTTTGGAGGTTTTTAATCACTCAAAGTGGTTGTGTAGGTTTGCTTCTGAAAGGGAGAGCTTTTAAGGGAGGGTTTTCCTTGAAGGGATATTGGGCCATCCTCAAGTGACTTGCTCGTATGTTAAATTTTTTTTTTTTACAAGCAAGCAAAATTTTATAAAAAGGCACTAAGGGGATACCAACCATGTAAAAGGGGAAAACCCCTTACAAAAATGAGATGGAATAGCTCTCCTACAAGGAGAAAAATAATAAAAATCTCCATAAAAAGGTCAATACAAAGAGCGATTTTGAAAAAAAAATATCGTATCACCCATTGACGGCACTTATAGTTCAGATAACAAATCGTACCGGCTAACAAGAAGAACACCATTTAACCTATAAGTCGGCAACTCAGCCCGCTCAAAAGATCTTTCTGCTCTAACCATATCAACCATATCAGGCACAACAGAACCAAGAGCCAAGCCTTCCTATTACTACTCGGCACTCTGTTGCCCTTTCAAGCCGTCAAGATGTAAGACACATGCTTTTCAAAAGCCCAATCAACACCAAATAACGATAAACAAAACCCCATAAATCAGTCATAAAGTCACAATAAATCAGAACATGTGAAACTGAGTCACCCTTCTTACACATGCCACACCAACTAATCAAAACGTGGCCCTTCCTCATCACATTATTAATAGTGAGAATCTTATCATGTGCAACAAACCAACCGAAGAAAGCCACATCTAAAGGGGATCACATTCCAAATACTCCTCAACGGAAAAGAAACCCTCTTGTCAACTGTAGAGAGATTTAATGGAGTTTTTCGTCGATCCCCTCTCCATCTGAGTGGCTGTGCTTGTATGATAGATGCTTGTAGAAATGTGTTAGCAAAGTTTGGAATGAATTCTTTACATATTTTTCTCGAGGTGAGAAGCGGGGGTTCATTTCTCTGATATTTTTTCTATGGGCAGGCATATAGTTACTACAATTGCAAATTATTCATAGAAAGATTTTGACCACTGCTTCTGGGATATTAGACTAAGAAGGGATGTTTATGATTGGAGTGGGACCTGACTTTGCTAGGTGTTTTGTATGAGCATGGGGTGCTGAAGGAGTGGACTCTGCGAGATGGAGAAGGAATCAGAGTAGGAGATTTACTCCTAAATCTTCACCAATGAGTTGTGGGAATTTGCTTTGATACTTTTTGTTGTCGTTTGGGTGTTTAAGAAGGATCTCTATGATATTTTATTGGGTTGAAAGGAGATAACGTGCCTAGTAGGAGGAGGACATAGCTTTTGGTTTCGTTGTGTATGATGTGGTTGATTTGTTTAGAACATAATAGAAAATCTTGTGAGGGGGTATAGTTTGAAAGGTGTTTTTCTTATTAATTTATATAGGTAGTTATCTGAACAAGTAGGCTTTGTTTGTGAATGATATGATAGAATTTATCGTGTCATTACATTGTAATGATCCTTTTATAAAATTCTACGTCGCTGCATATGTTTTTTACCTCATCAGACTAGTCGGCCAAGTTGAGCCCCTTCATGGGCCTCCAAAAAGCACAACCCCACTACCATACTGGTTGCACATTCAATACTATAAATGAACCCTGTTATTCAATTTAAGCCACCTGCACCTGCTATCCAAGGATTTCCTGAAGAGGATGCAAACCCAAATAAGGGTATTATTTTTTTATCAAACCCATAATGATGCTACCTCTGAGTTAATAAACTAATACATATGCAGCGACCCATAGCTAACACCCAAGTAACTGGAATATTTATTTGGGTTTATACCGCTGCTCAGATGCATTACTAGGAAATAAGTCACTATTCATGAACTGTTATAGAAAAGCCAGGTGTTATGGTAATCTACAAAGAGCACAGACACATTTGGTCACTGAGTTCCTTAACTCAGAAAAGCTTAATCCCACTACTTATAGAGTATCACATCCAGAACACAATGAAACCAAAGACTATTAAAAGGCAGTGCAAATAAATGAACCAGAAAATAAAAGCATTTATATTATGCAAGCTCACCTGGAAATATCATAGCAATTGGCCAGGATTTTAGCAATTTCAGCAACAAAGCAACATCAACATCTGAAAACATACTGGAGTGATAATGTGATGTGTCCTTCAGAATTTTGACAATAGCACCCAATCTCGAAACCTCAGGCTCAGTCATTGATAAACTTTTTTTATCCTTCAGAAAATTTTCAAAGACCCATAACTTGAGAATGACATACAAGTGTTTGGTACCAAACATCATCAATAAAAAATAAGAAATAGCCAGTCACTAATAAAACCACATGTCTAATTTAACTTTAGATTTAAAAGGATTCAGATTATCTAGTTCATACAAATAATCAGTGGAGTTCAGAACATTGCAGAAGAAAGGAAGCCATCACCAAGGAATTAGTGCATAACCTGTAGAAAGCTTGACCCACTCATAATTCGTTAATTTATTTTGGTGGTTATTAAGAGTGTCTTTTCATTATATGTTATTTAGTTTGTCGGATAAGGCTATTTTGGTCATCTATGTAACTTTGGCTAAAGTATAAATACAATATAAGTTTTAGGCAGAACAAGAAACATTAACAAAAACACCTTACGGAAAATGGAGAATTCAATAAAATCCACTAAGTGTTTAGTTATTTATTTGTTTATCAGGAGAAGAAAAAATTGAATCTTAAGACTGGACAATGAGAATAGACCTTTGGTAATGTAGTCCGAATTCAACTATGATTCAGCAGAGGTTGCACACGAGCCCAGCAGTATCGGGGCAGTTGACCGTATGACGGAGGGGTTATCGGGTTTCTCCCCTTGCTCAACCAATGTCCTTTTTTTTCATTTTTGAGCGAAAACAGGAAAATCTTTTGTTGAACTCCGGTGCAAATGCACCGGTCCAGCTTTGTCAGCGGGTTCGGTTCTACAACTAATTCACAAGTGGATATTAGCTCAAAAACACACATTGTCTCTATCCCTCGCTCTCTCTTCGGAGTCCACTGTGCAGTGACAACATGCTGCCATCATCATCCGTACGATTAGAACAACGTGACATCAACATCCATACAGACACTAAGGTGCATCAAAACCACCATACGACTCGTCTACCCCTCCTGATGATTTTGGTGATCTTTCTAGAACTTTTTGAAGCTTTCTGGATTTGACTGTTGGATTGGCTTCTACGATGATATTGTATTGAGGTCAATTGATTGAAGATTGCATTACCCAACCATTTTTGGTTCAATCATTTTTGTAGTATTGGTGGTTCTCGCGGTGGCAGTCTGGCAGAGGTGACCGGAAATGTGATTAGTGTGGTGCTACTAACCATAGTGAAACCTACCATAGGACGAAGTATAGTAATCCAGATTATGTGCATCAGGTGACAGATAATTCAACACATAGTTCTACACAACTACAGGCACAAACGGTTTCTATTTCATCTGAACTTTCATCTTGGTACTAATAATTTTGATGCTTTTACTACTCAACCGAGTGAACTTGTACAGATGTTGCATACAACTCTTTCATCTCATTTCACTGCCACCTAACCTAATTTAAATAAATGTCACTTGTGCGACCAATTCAGCTCCCATCTTGGGTAAATCCTCTTTGTCTGAATTAACTCACATTAAACTCAATATTATTTTAGTTTATGGTTCTTCTCGTCCGGGTCTTGGTAAAGGTGTTCTTCATCCCACTAATTCCTTATATATTTACCTTCTAGCCTTTATGTTTCCAAATTTTCTTTTAATTTTCTGTGTTAATCAATTGACTAAAGCACTATACAGTTTAACAACCTTTTTCCAACTTGTGTTTTTTAGGATAGCAAGACTCCAAAGACAATTAGTTTAGGGCTTGAAAGAGATGTCTATATTTCATGGATAATGATGGCTCAATTTTTCCCATTTCTCCTGCCTTGAGTAGGTCAAATTAGTTGTGTACATCATGTTTATAGTTTAGAGTGCGAGGCTTGTTAGTTGGAGATGCATCATCATAGTTCTTTTCCTTCTTGTCATGGTCTTCAGTTAGAGTACTTTAATTTAGTTCACAAAGATATTCGGGGCCTTCCCATACCTCAAGTTTGACTTCTTTTTTTTTTTAATTTTGTTATCTTCGTTGACGATTACTCTGCATGACATAAATATTTTAAATAAAAGAAGTATCTAAATTACCTTATGTGATTTCTAGATTTGATAATGAGATCTTTTCTCAATTTGGCGAACCTATTAAAAATTTTCATTATGATAATGCTCGTGACTATACTTACTCTGCTATTGATTATTTTTTTGCTACTCATATGATTATTCATCAAATAAGTTGTGCATGTACCTTTTAGCATAATGGTGTGGTTGAGTGTAAACATTATCACCTAGTAGATATTGCTTGTACTATTTATTAAATTTGCACCTAAACATTTTTTGAGCAATCCGAATCTTATTGCTTGTCATCATCATCAATCGTATGACTTCAACGATTTTAGATCATCAGTCTTATAAACATTTTTTGGATAATCACGCACCTGTTAGATATTGCTTGTACTCTTTTATTCGATATATAGGTACCTAAACATTTTTTGAGTGATACAATTCTTACTACTTGTCATCTATAGTATGCCTTCAACAATTCTGGATCATCATTAGTCTCCATTTTTTCTTTTGTACCCAGCTAAGTTACGATCACCACTTTTTCCTAGTATATTTAGTTGTGTTGCTTTTGTTCATGTTCTTGATTCTAATCGTGATAAGTAATCATCTCAAGCACGTAAATCTGTTTTTCTTAAGTACTTTCGTACTCAAGAATGGTTATCGTTGTCATCATTCTGAGGTCCATCGTTATTTTGTGAGTGCTAAGGTTATCTTTTTTTGAGTCTACTACTTGCTTCTCCTCGTTATATTAGAATGTCTATTAAACTTATATGATGCCATAAGCGAGATCCTGTTTATGCCTCCATTGCCAATGCCATTAGATTTTCCATGTAATCCTCCCTTGCAAGGTATCATTATTTTCGTACTCGACAAATTATTCCATGTGGCCCGAACAATCCCTCTTATAAGACGGCTACATCTTCATTTGTATGGAAATATGCAATGAATGAAGAAATAAAGGCTCTCTTCGTAAAAATCAAACTTGGGAACTCACTATTCTTTCTCCTAAAAAAAACCACAGTTGGCTGTCGTAGGTATACATAGTTTAGTATCTTCCTGATGGATCTATTGAGCATCTTAAGGTGTGATTGGTTGCAAATGGGTATATACAGATCTATAGAGTTGATTACTTGAAGATCTTCTCACCCGTTGCTCGTTTCAATTCTATTCAAATTTTACTATTTGTGGTAGTTAGTCAATTATGGCCTTATATCAGCATGATATTAAGAATACACTTTTCATAGAGATCTTCAAAAGGAAGTGTACATAGAGCAACCACCCGGTTACGTTGTTGCCGGTAGCGAACATCTTGTTTGTTAATTGTGCAAGTTTTAAATGGTCTAAAGCAGTCTCATTGTACTTGGCTTGACAGCTTTAGCACTATTTCTTGAATATGGTTTCTATCGCTCCACCTTTGATCATTATGTTTTTATTCATCATTCTACAATCGGTATTACTATAGATGATATCATTATTCTGTTTTGTTTTTGTGTTGATTGTTTATATAGATCATATGATCATCCCTATGGATGAGGAAATAAAAACTCTCTTCATGATAATCAAACTTGGGAACTCACTATTCTTTCCCCTAAAAAAACCACGGTTGGTTGTCATTGGGTATACATAGTTTAGTATCTTCCTGATGGATCTATCGAGCATCTTAAGGCGTGATTGGTTGCAAATGGGTATATACACACCTATATAGTTGATTATTTGAAGATCCTCTCACATGTTGCTCGTTTCAATTCTATTCGAATCCTACTATCCATGGTAGTTAGTCAACCATGGTCATTATATTTAGCTTAATATTAAGAACACATTTTTTCATGGAGAACTTCAAAAGGAAAGTGTACATAGAGCAGCCACCCGGTAACGTTGTTGCCGGTAGCAAACATCTTGTTTGTCAATTGTGCAAGTTCTATATGGTCTAAAGCAGTCTCATCATACTTGGTTTGACCACTTTAGCACTATTGTTCTTGAATACGATTTCTATCGCTCCACCTTTGATCTTCTGTTTTGTTCACCATTCTACAACTGGTACTACTGTAGATGGTATCATTATTCAGTTTTGATTTTGTATTGATTATTTATATAGATCATATGATCATCTCTATGGATGACAATCATCGTATTGATGACTTAAAGCATCAGTTAGGCTAGAATTTCATACTAAGGACTTGTGTTTTAAGTGTTATTTCCTTGGAACAAAGTTTGCTCAGTCATCTAAAAGTATTTATCTACCCCTGAAAAAATTTGTGCTTGATCTCTTTTTAAGATTGGTCTTTTAGGTACTTACCCTGTTAAGACTTCCCATGGACTCTGCTATTAAACTAGATAGTGACACAAAAGATTTGTTTTTCGACGTACATTATTAACGACGGCAAGTGAAAAAACTCATTTATTATACTGTCACACGTCTAAAGATTACTTATGTCATTAGTTGCATAAGTCAGTATATGCATGTTCCTCACTGCCCTTGTTTTGAGGCTATATGTCGTATCTTATGATATTTAAAAGATGCTATTGGACAAGGATTACTATACAAGCCTTCTTCATCCCTATATGTTATTGAGTTTAGTGATGTCGATTGAACTAGTAATCGGTCATCAACTTCTGGTTATTGCGCTTTTGTTGATGATAATCATGTTGCTTGGCATAGTGCTCGTTTGGTAACCCATCTTAAAGCCTGACTTTTTGCTTAAATTCACTTTAAGTCAAAAAGGCAAAAACATGGTTTGTCAAAATGTTGGTGGCTTAAAGCCAAAAGGCAATAAGCCAATAGAAAGTTGTTATAAAAGAATATTTTATTTTGACATAATTTTTGGGTTCGTTCCTTTCTTTAAAATCTTTTGTATTAAGGTTCTTGAACCTATTGGGATGTGTTGTGATAATTAAAATGCTATATTTATTGCTAACAGTCCAACTTTTTATGAACGCACCAAATATATTGAGCTTGATTGTCACTTTATTCGAGATTTTTTGATCCAAAAAGAAATTGTTACCCTTATGTCCACTGTGATGATCAACTTGGTGACATATTTACAAAGCCTTTGGCTTGAGCACCTTTCCAGCATATCCCCTCCAAGCTGAGCATGTTCGACTTGTATGCTCCAACTTAATAGGAAGTGTTAGCGTCTATTTATTGTGTTATTTTGTATATCAAGTAACAATATTTTGGGATCATCTATGCAACTTTGTCTTCAATATAAGATTTAGGGTATTAGATGCAGCCCAAAAGAGCATTTCCTTCACTTCTCTTCTCTTCTTCATCGAATACACAACTCTACATCTTTATTTTCATGCCATGTATAGAGCTCTAGCATGATTCAAAGTTATATTGTTCCTTGAATTCGAATATGATTGAGAATTAAATAAAATAGGGCTTTGTGTTAAAATTTGGGAAAATTGTTAGATATTGATGAATTGTAAAATTGATTATTTATATGCATTTAGGAACTTGTATAAAATATATTTGTATTTTATATATTAATAAATTTAATTGAAATTCAATAACAAATTATAAGGATTAATTTGTAAAAATTGGAGAAATAGTGGAATTGATTGTAAATTGGAGAGTTGTGTGCGAGAATGGATTAAAATGAGAAACCTTTCTAATGAGGTTCAGTCAAACGGGTTCAAGAGCTCAATGTGTTGGAACTGAATTTGGATATGGTTTGGGATTGAATCACGGGAAATAAGTAGGTTACAAGTTACTCATCAATGAAAGAGACCATAAAACCCAGGCGTAGGGGTTTGGGCTTTGCAAAATTTTCATTAGTTGGTGCGTGAACAACCCGATTTTGGAAAGGTTTTATAACATCATAATATGAAACAAATGAACGTGGATGTGCACGTGTGTGTAGGTGAAGAAATTTGGTTTTGAAAAATTTAACCAAATAGATTTATTCTAAGAAACATTTAAATTTTCAAGTAAAATGAATAGAATGAAAAATAAAAGTTTTGGAAAAGTAAAACTTCGACAAATGCATACATCAACTCATATCTTGGCATGCATACATTTTCACCCATATTACCTACTTGCATATTCTATTGGAATGCTGCACTCGTGCCTTCATATTTTAAGAATCAAGAGGAGCCAAGTACTTGAGGTGCGTTGGATTTCCTTTTTTAATTTTGTGGGCCAAAGGCCGGTGTGCTACTTTTAATGTGGTAACGTCACAAAGCCAAGGATGTTACATTTCGAAACTGGTGTAATTTTTTATAAAGCATGGTAGTGAAACATGTTAAGTCCTTGTATAGTTTTGAAATCATAATTATATTGTTTTGAAATCATACTTAGGGTTGTGTGAAATCATCCAAGGTTCTTGAGTGATGCTTTCTTTTTTTAGGCCTTGGATTGCGGTTTCGGATTCATTCTTTCTTGTTCATGGATGATGACCCTTGCCCTTCTACCTTTATCTGATATATTCTTGTAATGATCCACCTTCTTGACCTTGTGTCCCCAGGCTTTTCAGATTTTGGGCGGTGAAAAAAAGGCCCTGAATAAAAGTCATCTAACAAGAACAAAACATAACAATAACTTAGGAGTACTTCAAGGGGGAAGGAAAACCAACCGGTTCAGAGAGTAGAGCACTGTTAAACTCTGAAATCTTTTTGAGAATTCCATCAAACTGGGCCACATCAAAGACAAGCATTCCTTTCTGGAAACAAGAATGAACGCATACCAACTTTAGGATCACAATCAGAGGTAAGTGGATAGCACAAATCCAGGATACCAACATTTCTGGGTATGACACTGAGCAAGTTTGGCATTTCATGTGAAATTAATATGACTTGTTGATGATATTGCCTTTTTTCGTCATCAAACGAAGTGCCCAACTTACAGAGCCACACAATTTTCAAGAGTTCACTTGAACCAATGTGACAGGATATGAAAAAGTGCATGGCTAAGTAATAAAAAATAAAAAATAAAAAACTAGAGATGCATACCTTGGGAATATGCTTGAAAGTAGGTTTTTCTGAGATAGCTGTTATTTTAAGCAAATATATGAATAATATGAGTCAGCTGTGGTCTCAAATTAGAAATCATGTAGAAACTTGAACAAGATGAGAACAAAATTATCATCAACATTGAAAACTACAAAGAAGCTGTAGCTTTCTTTCTACCAAATGAAAAAGAAAGAAAACATACTGTGCATGTTGGACGATTCTCCCGGCACGTAAGCACTAGCTGAAATGTGAAAACAAAGAGCAGTTGTCACGTGAAAATTAAGCAAATTGGGAGATTCCACCCCAGTGGCAGTACAGCATCAAAATATGACATGATACTTACATCCAGTATAGGGATCACGAAATGATGAATCAATATCGAAATCTTTTTGTCCTGTATTTTGGAGTATGAACTCCACAATTTGTTGACGATAGGAAAGAGGAAGATTCTCCTTTATAAGCCACTTATCAGCAGTACTATATGGATTCTCTGGAAGTAGCTCAACAATCATTGAATCAGTTTGGGGGTTAACAAATACATGCATTGTTTGTTTAATGTAAATGATTGGCAAGACAAGCATAAAATAGGATATTCAGAAAATCTTACAAAAGAACTATGGTATAAAAAAGATAAATGCTTCCATACATGGGAAAGCTACTTCCTACGTATGACCATCAACACTACAAGACCAAGAGAGTCGGAAGGCCATAACCAAATGATTTTCAATAAGGTTCCACATAATATATGTTATTTTATATAAGTTTTTGTCACATAAATCACAATTCTTATTACAAAATCAGCTAAAACACGGCTACAATCTCCAAATTCATTTATTTACTTCATATCTATCATACGGTCATCATAGTTCCTGTACCTGTTATGAACCAAGAATCTTACACCCATTTACCTCATAAGATTAATTTGTTTGATAATACTTCAATGCTTCCTAGTTCGCATTGAATTCATTTCTATATTATTTAGTTGTGCCATTTATGTCAAGAGATGTGTAGGCCTCATATATGTTCAATTATTTAGTTATTGAGCTTGTATAAACAAAAAGGCTTAGTTTATGTGTGTAGGCCTCAAACAGGTTCAATAATTTCTTACTGAGCTTGTATAAACAGAAAGGTTTTAGTTTATGTTACCCAATAACAATATGTTTTCGAAGTTTTTTGTTGTTTCCCATATGTTTTAAAACGTTTCTACAACATTTTCCTTTCCAAGCTAACCAAACCAAGATTGGAACAAAATCTTAGTCCTCAAGTCACAAGAAATTTTCTATATCTAGAGGGGCAATTTTTCCGACTCAATCTATCACTTGGGACTGCTACTGTATTCCATAATCAACACATTAAATTTAAAGGAATGGCAAAAACTAGCATGTACGTCAAGACAATGTTTCCATCCTTGCAAGAAATCTTCCCTGCCAAATCACATTTTCTTTACAAGAGGGACATTTTCTCAGACACAAGCTACCAATTGGAACTGCTACTGTGTTCCATAATCAACATATTAAAGTCAAGAAATAAAAAAATGATCAGCTCTTTTATTGCATGGAAACTTGACCTGCTCATTAACAATGGAGGTTAAATTTACCACAATAAACTGGAGAAAAAAAAACGGATAATTAGTAATAGGTCCAATTCTTAGCCTTTGTCCAGTATTTAGTTCACTTAATTTTTCTTTAATTTCTTAGGTCCATTTTTTAAAAGTTTTAAATCCTAAGGTTCTCTAATTTAATGTTTAACAATTTTATGGACAAAATCACCCTCTCCCTCATTTAGGCGGTCGTTGCTCAACCTCACCGTCCCGGATCATATGTCTAAACCTGGTATTCACGTCATTTACACCATTTAACTATAGATTCATAGATAGAGATAGAGATAGAGAAAGAGAAAGAGCGCGCTTTGTGAAAAGTCGTCGTCAGCAAATGAAACTTTGAGAAACGGCCTCCAAAAATCCAAGACGGTATTCTTCGTCACTATTCTTACGTTTTGGCTGCAATATTATCACTGAATCAAACTATATATATATATATATATATATATATATAGAGAGAGAGAGAGAGAGAGAGAGAGAGAGAGAAAGAGAGAGAACAGTGTAATTTTTTCGTTCGGCGGATACGCGTTTTCAAACTCGTATTCTAGTATAAATTAGTTAGCAAATACGCAAAGGAAATAAATTTATCTATTTGCTATATAAAACAGATAAATTTATCTGTTTACTAGGTATTTTCGTAAGAAATCATACTTTTTAAATAGGTGGGCCTTGCGTGTTAAATTTTTTTTTTATGGACCTCGTGTCGGATAAAATTGTGTTTATGAACTTCGGACGGAGAATCCCCAAAAAAATCACATTACAGATTCGATGTATAGCCCATAAGAATAAATATAAAATTCCATGTTCAACAAATTAAATACGCGTCCCAAGAAGCATCTAAATTTCATACGCACAATTAGACCTTCAAAATTTGGGGATAGAAAAGAGTACACTAGGATGTATGATAGTGGAGTCCTGGACCTAATATACATGCCTAATACACACACCCCTTAATTCCCTTAGGCTCGCACTTTATGTTGCACCTTGCAATGAAGCTATAGGAGAACATGGCACCTTTGTGCACTTCAAGCCTTTAACAACTATAACCACCCCAAGCCCATAGCCCCAAGTTATTCCCATTCCACAAATCTTCATGGCCCACACTTACAGTAGCTTTCCATTAAATATTGTCCAGCAATATCCATTGAATGCATACCATATCCACTTACTAGTACTTCAAGATCGCCATAAACCTCTTCTAAGCTGCATTCACATTCCAAGAAAGAACCCTTAACTTCACTTCCATGCACAATCAACCCGTCTTCTTTCTTAATACGCCAACTTCATCCCCTCGATTACTTCCAAAGGCATCGACTAATAAAATGAACTCACCTATTTATTAAACAACCAATCGATGTGTAGTTTGAAACCTCCCCTTCTCTTTACTGTTTCCCCGCATCTATGGCCCTCTAGTCTCCACTGAGCCTCAATATCTCCAAATCTCCACATAGCAATGGATTCTTTCCATAAACCAATCAAATGCTTCCTTCTCCTTTCTCATGTCAAAATCATACTTTCCCTCTCTTACCCCTAACTCATACTCTAGACTCCAAGAGATCACATGAAAGCTCTAAGCTCATCCTTAAAAGGAATCATTGCAAGAGCATGCTGATTTACCGGATAAGCATTACCTTTTCATTGGTTCATCACTCCTCCATCCAAATCATCCACCCCATAATCAGACTGCAACAAATCCTCTTTTCCCTCACCTTCACAATGCCTCACAGTAATTGTAACTCCAAAAATCCCCCCATGATTGCTGCCTCCACTCCAAAGATAATAAATTGGCCAATTTTCACATGCTGGGTTATAGAAATTTGGTAGGTGTTAATCACCCTAACCCTCTCATTCTCTAAAACCCAATTGTATCTTCTCACAATTCTCAATGACAACTAACTGATTGTCAAAGAAATTCATCTCCAGACCCAGTCCCACACCCAGCAAGTGCCAATCAACCTCCATTCCCTAAGAACTCACTTGGTAGTAGTGTTGACTACCATAGCACTCTCCTTTTTAGTTATGCTCACATCTCCTCCAATTACAATAGCCACCTTTCCCTGTTATTCCATAAGCACATTGCTTCTCAATTTCTTCGTTGATATAACTTAACGCCTCTGCCACCAAACAGCTTCACACTCAAGAAACTTCCTGATGTTATCCGCCCCACATGAGGAAGTCATCCTCCATAACTGCCCGCCCTAAACCCAACTCATCAGCACTAATTGATCTGCATGAATTATATTTGATTACATTTATTGGAATCCACAAAATCTCATACCCAATTCAAAAACCCATCTTCATTTCCCTACATTCCATCACGTTGCACCATGATATATAGGTCTACACAAATGTCATGTCTAACGGTCTAAGTAGTGTTCATATCATTGTGAGGTGGGGAGGGAATGAACTTGGCAGCCTGGACTTTTGGCATTATTTGCACAAAGTGGGCTACTGGGCTCGCATGCTCGAATCTCCATTCACAGAGAACAACCTATTCTTCATACATTTTCTTTTTCTTGATACCAAATCTTTCAAACATTACCCCAAGCAATGGCTCACCTTGGAGATAGATTCACACACTGTTCTATAAAATTTATACGGATAAGGAGGCAGCATGTTTTAGCAGAACTTCAGAATGGTAGGAAGTGTTTTAAAAAAATGTTCTAACAGTGACAAAAACAATCAGCATTCTCCCAGTAAATTATGAAATAAATAACACAATAGCTTCAAGTTATACCGCTGAGGCATAATCTGAGCCTGAGGAGCACTAAGTTACCTGATCGATTGTAGGGCAATTTACGAATAGGCTCACCATCTCCGATATCGACATCAAATACTGAGTGAAAACATTATTATTATTATCGCAAAAATGAAAACGAGAAAAAAAATAGATGCAAGCATGAAATTGAAATCAATCAAATCAAATTGAAAAGCCTAACCGTGATCATATTGAATCCCATCAAGAACGGGACGCTTCATGCTATTATCAGGTCCATCAACAACTTCGCCGATCTAAATTACAATAGTACTGTTTATAAACATTTTTAAAATAAATAGAGGCCAAAAAAAATAAAACGGGAGACTTAGCCACACCAAACTTATCTTGGTCAAATAGGAAAATACCAATTTAGAAACATAAATAGTCATGTATAACACAAAATGACCTATCAAAAAAAACCCACAAAATGAATATCCAACCAAGGAACAAACGGAAATTCAACTTTAAGAGCTGAGGAAATTGAGCAATGACAAGGTAAAACCCATAAAGTGCAAAACACCTCTGCAAGCAAAAAATCCAACTTTTAAATAATACCAAATGAATAGGTTCAAAGTCCAGCTATCTGTTTAAAATGTACAACTCCATAATCAAAGAAAGTAACAGCCAGCGTGGATCCATGCTATATTACATGAACTCATGTATGAGTATTGGGTGCATGCACATGTCCAACTGTCATACCTCCGTAACGCCTAAATTTAAAAATTGAAGTATGCATCCAAAAGTGGGTTACGTGTATGTGGACATGTTCTGACATTCAAATACATTACATATTTTACAATATTCTGACATAATAAATTGGAATGCACTTGAAATTAAATGAGATTTAAGGATAAAATTAGAGGAAGCTAGATATTTTCATTCACCATCACATATGACTTTCTTTTCCTTCAACATAGTTCAAAAAAAAAAAAACTACAGGAACAAAGTGTCTAATTTGGGCAAGATAGTTGGATATATATTCCAGACCCTTACCCTTGCCATATCCGATGGACAGAGATACACAAGGGGTAATAGAAGAGTCTTGCATTAATCTTGCACCAAATTAGTATTGCAAAGAGCACTTGACTTCCTGTTTAGGTCAGAAACTCTGCTTTCTCCCTTAGAAGGGGAAGGAGTATCATTGACTTGATTATTCTCCCACTTGGAAAGAGGGGGGGAAGCAAACAAACAAACAAAACAAAATAAAGAGGAAAACAAAATTAAGCAAAATAGAAAGAGAGAACAGTAGTCCTACCAAGGTGACCTAGTCAAGAAAAAGAATGGAGTCAAGATCCTTGGCAATTCCTTCCCTACCCGGTGATTGAAATTTCGTTTGGAGTATTGATTTGTTTGGCCCAGAAATGGAAACATTTCGGAAACAAGATGAAGAATTAGAAAGAAAAAAAGAAGAATAGAAACATTTGGAAACATTAAATAAAATCTATTTTCATTTGTTTCTAACGCTAATAAATCAACAATTTGACATGTTAAAGTGATATATATATATATATATATATATATATATATATATATTTGTGTGTGTGTGTGTGTGTGTGTGTGTGTGTGTGTGAATTTCAGAATACTAGACTATAGAAAACGACGCTAAAAATGAATTAGCGTTATACACTATACTTACAAAGTAAAAATAATAACAAATACATAATTGCTACATAACCATGTAAGGATTAAGAGAAACAAATATAAGAAAGTGAAAATCTATAATAGTTACTACTTACTAGTTAGTAGCAAAGATTAGAAAGAAACAAAAATACAAATAAAAAATATATGTGACAATCTGTATATAAATAGCGTTTTGTAGTAACAAAAAAAAAAGAATAAGCAATTTAACCATACTTGTTTTACTTTCTTCTCGATATCTCTTTTTTTCTCCTTCCTAATTTCTTAAATTCTCTAATGTTTTAACATTTTTTTCTTGTTCTCAAATATCCCTCTCTTAACAAAAAGAGGCAAATAGAAATAAAAATTGTTGGATAATTTTTTTCGATCAGTTCCTTGTGTTTCAATATTTTCCGTGTGTTTCAATGGAACATTGGAATTTCAATATTACACTAATGTTTTGTTTGGTTTCCTTGAAAGGTTTCGGTGATTTCGATGGATGCAAAACGAAATCTTATTCATTGTCCTTACCATGCTCATCAAAGCTAATCAAAAAGCCTATTCTTTCAAGAAAAAATCACTATCCTTTAGTTTCATTTTTGGGCAGAAATATATATAACTTGAGAAAAGAAAACGTATAAAATAAGTCAATTGTGATATTGCTTTCTTCATATGTGTAAATTTAATTCCAAATAGAAAATGGTCCCCAAATTTAAGAAAACCTCAAAGAAAGTGATCAGCCGTTTCTCTTAAAGGCAGGTAATTCCAATTATGCAGTTCCCAACACTTTTCACTTCGGTTATCTTCTTCTTTATAATTAGACCGCTTGATTCTCTACCAAGTCTATGATTCCATATCACCAAATCATCACTTGTACAACCCCATTTATTTCAAGCCACAGACCAAAATATGTCCTTCGAAATGGAACTACATCATAAGGGGCAGTGTAAGACGAATTTTGAGGGTAATGGCCATTACAATAGCTCTGAGAATCAATTCCTAAAGTCAATAACAATAATCAACAAACACCAAACGGAAACATGAGGCCACAACTGTTATACTTGAAGTTGAAAAGTTCAGTTGTCTGGCAATCTGTCCACAAATAAATGCATTAGTGGATGACAAACCGGAATTCATCACTCTGAGCTCTAGAAGGCTAGACGAAACAAGTTCCATTTTTTTATTAAAAAAAAATATTGGTATTATGAATGCATAACCTATACAAAAGATGAGAAGAATTAACATAGATGACGAGGGATGAGCAACGTAAAATTTGTATTAATAAATTCCTCCTAAATATGTAGCATATCAAGAGTTAGACATCCTTAAACGTGAACATAACATACATGACATGTGATGAAATAAGGGATTAGTAGAATACACTTGCTCTTTGGGGGTTCCTTTATAAGGGATTAGTAGAATACACTTTCTTTTTTGGGGTTCCCTTTATGACTTGCTATAGAATACACTTGCTTATCAAAAAAACTTGCATGGACACAAGGCATTAATAGGGTTAGGTTTTTGGGCAAAAGCCTCATGGACTTGTGAGTGGCAAGCTTCTCTAGGATAGGTCAGTTTTGAGTTGCCTCGTTTGTGAGGTAGTGGGCCACTTGGTCATGTCCATGTGTTTTTATGAGAGTAGTGGACTGCTCAAGCTCAGGCAAGTAGAGTAGTGGAGTGATCAAGCTCATTCGCCTTTGAACTTTAACCGATTGTGAGTAAAGCATCACTAGTTTGAGTCTAATATAAAATCATAATTTTTATTAGCATATTAAATCCAGTTCAAGCCTAGCTCAATAAATTGACAAGCTTCAAATGTGATCAAGCTTTGCTCATTTATTGCACAAGCTAACTTCAAACTACCATCCAGCCAAATATAGGTCCATAATATGCTTATGACACGATTTCATGCACATCAGCAAGGTCAACCACATGCGTGTATCTATATAACAAGATAGAACAACTTGATATGACATTTATACAGGTGTCTAAAATCCAACCCTTAAAATAAAACAATCTTAACCTTCTTTTTTTTATCTCTCCTCTTTCATGTTCTTCAATTAGATGTGTAAAAAGAGTAAAAAAAAACATTTATTGAAATTATTTCTCCTTTTACTAATCCAATAAAAATAATAATTTAGCTTTTATTTTTTTTATCTTTTTTTATTTTTTTACCTCCATAAATAATAAACTAATAAAGTTATGTTTTTAATTAAGTGCCTTAGAATTAGCTAATTATCAAATTACTAATATTACTTTTTTCTTTACTTTTAAATTACTAAAATTAGATAATTGAGTGCTTTTAGGAACGGGTAATAACTAGTAAGATAATGGGACAAATTGATATGATACTTGAATGGCATTTGTTATCTTAAGTACTTTGCAAGTTGAGCCACAATTAAGGGCCAAACATCCAGTGTTATGGTCTCTCAAATTTATGACGAGATGTTACGAGACACTTCTACGAGTCCCACAGGAATCCAAGTTAACACCACCAGTCTGTCCACCTGTGCTAGTGGCAGGGCATAAGAGACCGCTGAATCTATCTCAGACACTGCAGGATCATTGTAGTCAATTGGTTCCCTGGCCAGACTAAAGACTCAAGAGTATGCCAAGGCACTTCACTCCTTGTGAGTGGTAACCCAAAAGCTAGTCTAGAGAAAGAAAGAAACCTTCCAGATCCTTCAGGAACATTAGGTCCTGGGTTGCACAGCATGTTCCCACCAACAAGGACATGGACTGCTCACAGTCTCCTATGATTGCATAAAGACCAAGACCTTTATTCTTTGGTGATGTCAAACCACTCTAGATATTAAACCTCTATTTTCTCCTTACACAACAGTACAGCAATAGCATCCCTAAGGCTATATTTAGATCGTGTTTGTGGAGAGATTTGTGGAGGCCCAGGAGGGAAAAGAACAGAAATAGGAAAAGGGATTCAAACATGTCTCCCCATTCTAATCCCTCCTCAAAACCAAGATGCTAACACGGCATAAAGGGAAACTTCGACAAATGTGTTATCCCTACAATATTCTGCCCCTCAACCGCCACTCTCTCTATCAAAGGGGATGGCTCCACCCATCATCAGTTCATTTCCTTAGAATTAACACATTATCTGGCATGTAATGCCCGCTTTCTTCATAATTCGTATGATCTTATCTAGATTATAACACCAAGCCAATTGAATGCCAAATGCAAGCTAGCATGTTCATTTTACAGCCCCAGGCATTAGCAACTTGTTTACTTATATAGCACACAGCACATCAACCTGGTTACATGACCAAATCAACAGCGATGGATCCAAAAATAAGCAAATCGATGGAGGACACATTGGAAACTACACCCTACTGGCTAGTTGCTACTAGACTAAAGGCCACTAATTATATTCCACAATGCATCAGCAGGCTCAACCTTTTCTGCTAATTAAAATGGCCGAATAAGGACAATACAGAAAACCCCGAGATGGCACAAAAGCTCAGATATATGGCAAAAGGAGAAGCCCCAGGAAAAGCCTTGTCTTCAGACAAACATGAAAAGGAACCAGCAAACCCACTCATTACAGTATATCAACAAATCAGTCAGCATTCTACATTTTGTTATCAGATGCACAGATAAAATACAAGAAAAAAGTTCCACCAAAACACTGCATATGAGCTTTATGGAGCAAAAGAATTATTTCAAAGGCCAAATCAGAAAAGATAAACAGTTTAAATGATAGGTAGAAGTACAGAAAGCTTATACAATTAACCATGAGACAAAAAGATGAAGACATTATGAACGTAATAACCTTATCCCACTTCTGCTCCCTCAAATTCCATGCATACGCTACACCATTGTCCCCCTCTCTGACAACCTTTGTCTGGCCATCACTTGTTCCTGATCACCAGATCATCAAACTCCATTACTATTTTCAAATACAACAGCTTTTCTGCAACCTCTTTGACAACTATAATATCCCCAAATTATGAAAACAATTCAGCCATCATATATATTTCGCCAATTATTTTCACTTGATATAGGAGTACTTCTGACATTATCAAATGGCAAGTGAATATGGATTAAAAAATGTGTGTTTTGGTGCAAATAGAGTTCAAATCAAGGAAAGTAGTCGTCTTCAACTGATAATAAGTCCACCCAACAACTGAATCATCATCTATCAGACATCAGAATTGTTCTTGGACAACAGAACTGTTGTTACAGTTAGATTTTTCTTGAAAAGCACAAAAAATAGAATCGAACCTGGAAGCTGTAAAGCCTCTAGCCCGGGTAAGTCTTCCAATTTTAATCCTCCAACGCTCTTCCTAGTATTAAAACAATAAAAATACAACACATACATTAGGCAAAGCTTACAAGTTACAGAGGCAGGAAGGCAAACAAACCACTGTCATGGTTAACTAGCAGTAGAAATGCTATATATCATATTGCTCAGACTACAGAGATCGAAACCAGAAACACCATGCATGTGTGTTAAAAAAAATGAATTGGAAAGAAATATTAAGGTGGCCTGATATAATAGGTAGCCATTCCCCAAAAATGGTGATTCAAGATTCAATAAGCATTAACCAGGCAACATACACATGCCCGACATAATGAAGTTGAAAGGAAGAAACAATTAAGGAACCCAATATAATGGTGATGCGCACAACATGCACATAGCCATTAGCCCATTTTTATGAGTCATAACAAATAATTAGTTTGAAGTTCTTAATGCAAGCAATTGATCAATGTTGTACCTGCTACACTTGTAATGAGAAAGTTGAGAAGCAAATGATTCAAGCTCTGACGAGTCAGCAATTCTATCCTGATGTACTGTCCAGATACGCACAACTCCATCAGAACATGCTGTCACAATATCACCATTTTCCAAGAATTTGGCATCCCAAACACAACCAGGATGCTCTATACTCTGAACGCAAACTCCATCTGCAACTCAACATCATTTCCCATGTAAAGAAACAATATTTTATTTCATAAATTTAGAGATTCAAAACAAGGAAAGCAAAAAAGAATTAATTAATTAATTTTTAACAAGCAGATAATAAAATAATCAAACACAGTTTTATATACGACACCAGCCGCAATAGTACTATATTAAAAAAATGAAGGGATCTGCTTGGCTATGAACTAAATTCTTGTAGTCAGTGAGTAATAGAATAATCAAAAACATGATTTTAGTTACGTCATCAACTACAATACCACTACAAATACTACTATACTATGAGGAGGGAGCTGCTTGCTTCCTCCTAGTATGTCATATTCTTGACTATAAAACTGGCTGCTTTCTAATTATAATTCATGGTCTTTACTACTATTCTACAAGGAGGGAGCGGCTTGCTTCCTCCTAATTTGGGTCTTATTCTTCACCATGAAATTGCTTGCTTCCTCTTTACAATTCTTGGTCTTTACTACCATACTACAAGGAGGGAGCTGCTTGCTTCCTCCTACCAGGATGTGCTCCCTCCCGTGTTACCCTTTAGCATTATAATTGGGTGGTAAGGGCACTGATTTAATAGATTTGAGTAAAAATATTGTGGGTAAAGATTAGGCTGAAATTTGTGAATAAGTTATTTTAAAAAAAAAGCCTTCAGTAAAACAATGACCCTTCTACCAATATAATGATCAGATGGGAAAAAAAAGAATGAACAGAAAAAAATACATATTTATTGGTTAATGCAACAGAACTTAAGATAATAAAATTAAAATACAATTTCAAAAAATGAAATTAAAACGCTATTTCTAACAAGTTCAATGCAATACAAGAACAATAATTAGCAAAAGTATCAACAATTAGTAATACATTACAAAAACCAGTGAAGTTTCAACATTTCAGAACTAGCTAGTCAAGTGCAATACATGAACCAGTTAAGGGTTAATTGGTTTTTTTACTGATGGTGGATATCAAATAACACCACTCCCCTGGTAATGCATCTCCGCTCATATAAGCTGTGTTTGGATATTATATCCCAACAAAAGAAAATTTTCAAACACTTGATATCTGGGTCCCATATCATATTATATCCATCTCCACTCTTTAAATCCTTCAAACAAACAGCCCTTTAGTACTTTGAACAGTAAATGTGGGGGGTTTAAATGACAATAATAAAAGGTGATCAATTAAAGGGTTCTGGAAAAAATGGAAGGGGGATTTAGTTTGTCGGCAAGAAACAAAGATTGAGTCTACGAAAGCTAACAAAATGAAATCTATTTGGGGTGGAAGAAAGGTCGAGTGGGAGTTTTTAGCAGCTCTGGGCACAACAGGGGGCCATCTTAGTGATGTGGGACTCCACGGTTTTAGAGGAGGAGGAGGTGCCATCAAATTCTTTCAGTCTCTTGTTGGTTTGGAATGGCTGAGGATGACTTCACATAGATCTTTTCCGAAGTCTACGGTTGATTCTGGTGATAGGGAGGTTCTGAGAGGAGCTTTCTTCTATACTTGCTTCTCAGCGATCCTCTTGGTTTGTGGACATGGACTTCAACGTTGTTAGATTCCCTCATGAGACATCGGGGGTGAGTCTTTTAGCATAGATATGAGAGGCTTCTCAAAGTTCATTTTAGAGGAAGTTTTAGTTGACATACTATTGGGGGGATGTGGGTTCACTTGGATCGTTCGGTCTAATTGCCCGTCGGTCTGGCAATGAAAAGTCGTACGAAGAAACATAGGTTGGTTCTCAGTACGGTTTTGTAAGCTCTACCAAAAGCACAAAGTAAAATGGGAATCGCGATGGGATACAATAGACACTAGTACTCCATGTAGGAAAAACAATATCCTTGATGTATCGTCGACTCAGCATCTCCATGGTGTCAGATGGTCAAACTGGTAGAAAGTGAACGGGCTTGGTCAAGCGGCCAACAATGAAGCAGATACCATAGTGTCCGTGAGGTGATCTCGATAGCCTAATAATGAAGCCTATGTTCACATTATCCCACTTGCATTTTGGTACCTTCAATGGTTGTAAGGTTCCAGGTAGTTTCTCAGTCTACTTTCATTTACAAACAGGTGAGACATCTAGCCACGAATTGTGCCACTCCATTCTTCATGCCGTTCCACCAGTACTAACACTTCAAGTCCTGGTACATCTTTATTCCTTTAGAATGAATCACAAAACATGATTGGTGGAATTCCTTAAGAACTTCATTGCGCAATCCATTAGCGCTTAGTATAAAGACTCGTCCCTGGAATTTCAAGCTTTCATCAACGTGCACTGCTCAACTGAACATAAACTCACTGATTGATAAACAGGATCTGACAAACTCTGCCTTTCGATTGTGTTTTTGCGCCTTTTATCACTTTGATGAGCAGGGGACATCAAAATATGGTTTAGGTAACTACTGATATGATAATGCTCCTATTTGTAGTGTTGTTGGGTCGATCATTGAAAGTTCATATTCAAAGATCTTTTGAAACACCATGTGTGTTGCAAAGGAAATTAGAATTGCTACTTGTGCTTATGATAAATGATATTGGATTACATTTGTGATTGATGATGTGATGTTTGTTAAAAATTTCATCATGAATCCTTCTATGAGATTGGCTATTTTCAGTAAATTTATGCACTTGAAGTTACTTTTTGTTGCAAACACACGATTTACATCTACAATTGTCATGCTAAAATGGTTTAAACTCATATACCATGGTCTCCAACCAATGGTGATAAGCATGTGTTTGGCCTATAGCCTAAAAGCCAGGTTTTTTGGCTTTTTCTACAACAAAAAACCACTTGGTTTAGCTTCTGTTGGCTTTTTGGCTTTTTTCTCTCACAAAAAAACCATGATTTGACATCTACTTTTACCCAAAAAACCCCAAAAAGCCTAAAAATCACTAAAAAAAGCTAGTCCAAACACAGGCTAAGTGAGAATTGGTCATCCTACAAAGAAGATGATGTTGGGAAAGCGGCATTAGTGAAGGAAAAAGTGTTAAGAGTGATATTTGATGGGACAAAATAGAATGCATACTCTCTTTCACACTTCCATGACCCTGTCGCTCACCTCCCTCGTGAGGCCAAGAACTTAATTGACCAAATTTTAAGATGTCACCCCTGACGAATTACCCAATGAGTTGTCATCCATGGGAGATATTCAGCATGCCATTGATGTTGTCCTCGACTCCTAATTGCCCAACCTTCCATAGTATCGCATGAATCCTAAAAAGCGTGCTAAAATCAATATGCAGGTCAAGGGCCTTTTGAACAAGGGCTTCATTCGAGATAGTATAAGTCCTTGCGTTGTTCCTGCCATGCTGACTCTTAAGAAGGATGGCTCTTGGAGAATGTGTTAATAGGCGTGCCATTAAAAAGTTACCCATTACAGTCAAGTATAAGTTTCCTATCCCTCGGCTTAATGACATGTTAGATCATATGGTTCTTAATGGTTCTCTAAATCGACTAGAGGTCATAACTTTATTTTAGTGGTAGTGGATAGATTTTCCAAGATGGTCCATGTCATTCCAAGTAGTAAAACAGCTGATGCTCTTCGCATGTCGCTAAGTTGATTTTCAAGAAGGTTGTTAAATTACATGGGTTACTTACTTTCATTGTGTCTGACAAAGATGTTAAATTTGTTAGTTACTTTTAAAAAGACACTTCGCAAATTGTTTAGTACTAATTTGAAATTTTCCTCGGCTTTTCATCCCCAAACTGACGGACAAACTGAGGTTGTTAATCGGCTTAGGTGCATTTGCTTCGATGCATTGTAAGTGATAAATACGTAAATTGGGAGTTAGTCCTGCCTACTGCTGAGTTTTCTTATAATAGCTTGGTCAATCAGTCTATTGGTAAGTGTCTTTTTGAGATTGTTCACTGTGTGTCCCCTTGCCAACCAATTGACCTTATTCCCTTACACCTTGATGCTTGCCCTTCTGCTTCTGCTACCTCCTTTGCACAGCATATCCATGACTTACATGTTAATATTATGAGGAAAATTGCCATAAATAATGAAAATTATAAACTTGCTGCTGATGTGCATCATCGAAAACTAGATTTTCATGAAAGAGATCATGTTATGGTTCGTATCCGCCTTGAGCGTTATCCCAAGAATTCTTTCAAGAAATACATGCTCAAGCCACCGGACCTTTTCGTATCATTCGTAAATTGGACATAATACATATTTACTCGACTTACATTCAGATATGACTATTAGTCATGTTTTAAATATTGAGAATTTGTTTCCTTATCGAGGTACTTTTGAACCTCCGACATTATCAGTAGGTTTACCCCCAGGTGTTTCCTCCCCTAAGTAGATATAGTACTTTTGAACCTCCCACATTAACAGCGGGTTTACCCACAGGTGTTTCCTCCCATGCGCTATCCCTTGTTTCTCACCTTCGACCACTTCCACCACCCCATGCAAGTCAGATTGCTTAAATTCTTGACACACTGGATGTTACTTCTTCACATGGTGGGTATCGACACTTTCTTGTGAGATAGAAGCCCAAACACTAATGACACATGGCTTATTGAAGATGAGTTCCATTGTCTTGATCCAGCACTTTTGAAATAGTATCTTACTCACTACTCTCCAAAGAAGAATCCTTTTTAGCCGGGTAGAAATTATAGGAATTACAAAAGGGAATTCCACACCTATTTTCAACACGAGATTATAAAGAAGATTTTGGAATTTTATATCATTTTGTTGGGAGCGATTTCATTTTTAGATATGTCTTTATTTCCTTCTTTTTATTTCTATTTCGGTAGTCCTTATTTATATATAGAGAGATCAATTGCATTGAAAGACTCGCGTTTGATTGGTTGAATTAAAAAAATAATTCTAGAATTTCTCCTTCTCATCTTTATGATCTTCTACACTTTCTATCCCTCTCTTGGCTCTACACCATTGTGCCTTCAAAGTTCTAACTTATTTTCTGTCTTTGTTCACAATTCCTTTATTAGTGGCTCCACGTTTGAGAGACTCGTGAAGAACTTTCTTTGAAGGGGAGTGAGTAACGAGTTTAAATATCAACTGGTAAATTGGAATGTGGTTCCCTGCCCAAGCTAGAGGGTGGTATGGGCATGAAGAATCTTCCTATCTTCAACTAGGCTTTGCTCAGTAAATGGTTGTGGAGATTCACTATTGAGAGGGATAGCATGTAGAGAGAATAGTGGTGGATACGTATGGATGCAACAAGGGATGAGTGATCAACGGGATTTATTAGAGGAGCTCACGGGTCTAGGTTTTGGAAAGGCATAATGAGGAATTGGAAAGCTTTTCTTCTGCGGGTTGCTTTTAAAGAAGGTAATGGGCGAAGAGTGAGGTCTTAGCAAGACACTTGGAGTGATCATATGCCTTTGTGGGGAGCCTTTCCAGACTTGTACAGTATTTGCGGTGGATAAAGAGACCCTTGTTGCAGACTATTGGTCTTTGGGTTATGGTGCTAAGGTCTGGACCCCGTTGTTCAAGAGGCCATTGCAAGATTAGGAAGTCGACTCGGCAATCGAGTTAATAGGTTGCTCTGCAATTATTCTGTCCATCCAGACGTTCAGGATGCTATGGTATGGTTTACGCTTCTAATGGTTTCTTTTCAGTGGCATCCTTCTACAATGAGTGTCTTGGGGTTTCCTCCTTCCCCTGGAAAAAAGTGTAGTGTGCTAAGGTTTCTCCTAAAGTGACGTTCTTTACATGGATTGTCATTAATGAGGCTTTCCTAACTATTAATTTGAGGGAAAAGGGCCAGATTTTGTTGGATTAATGTTGTCCGTGCAAGAAGGATGGATAGTTAGTAAATCACTTGTTACTTCATTGTCCTGTGGCAGCTTAGAATTGGGACTTGTTTTGTATTTTCTTTTGGGGTGTTTTCGGTAATGTCTAGATCGATGAAAGAGCTTTTTAGTATTAGCACAGGGAATGTCCTAAGAGGAGCAAGTGGAAAGTTTGGTTCATGGTACCTCTTTGTATTATTAGGTGTACTTCGAGAAAGGAATTGTAGATCTTTTGAAGGCATGAGTGCTTCATTCCTTCTGTGAAGGGTGTGATATTGAACACTCTTTTTTGGCTTCATAGAGCTTATCCCTCTAGCTCAGACTCTTTTATAGTGTTTTTGGAGGATTTGCACATCCCCAATGCTTGCGAATTTTTTAGGTTTTTGTTGAGCCCTTGTATATTCCATGTGTACATGCTTATGCTTATGCTTTTTGGGATTTTAATGAGATACTTTAGACTCTTTACTCATAAAAAAAAGTGGGCAAAAACCCAAGGATAGTAGCAGTTTCAATGCCTAATGAGGGTATCTATGATGACTTCTTGCTTTTTGAAAAAACATATCATAATTTTCACATAACACTTCAAACTTACATTGGTTTTTACTTCTCTCTTAATAGTTTTGTCGTTAAAAGAAAAATGCTAACCACCATCCATTGGGCAGTGGATAATAGGTATATAATGTATAGATATCCGTGCAAAGTGTATTAATATATGTAAAAGTGGTAAGCCCCACCTCCAAACGTGTATTGATATTGGAAAGTTTTTGTTTTCATTAGCCTATTAATCGCAGCCCAATGGGCAATTAGCACAACCCTTATAAGAATAATGTCAATGCCAATGACAAAATGCAACATGCAACTCTTCACTCTCTCTTTCTCTTCCCAGTTGGCCCTTCACATCGACTCAAAAGTGATAATGCAATTGCCTGATACTAATCGACCTTACGCTAATTAGATAACAACACTAATAGAGCCATTCCACCATTATATACAATTACACTTCAGTCATGGCTTCATATTAACTTAAAACAACAATGAAACAGTTGCCTATAACTAAAACTGACTTAAGGCTAACAAGAATGTGTGCACACATCTGCCATGAAAACGAGGGAACCAAATATCTAATTGTTCATCATCAAAATTGAATCAGTTGGAACAAAGATTGGATAAAGAATAAAAACTGAATCATCCATTCCACCATTATACACAATTACACTTCAGTCATGGCTTCATATTAACTTAAAACAACAATGAAACAGTTGCCTAGTACTAACACTGACTTAAGGCTAACAAGAATGTGTGCACACATCTGCCATGAAAACGAGGGAACCAAATATCTAATTGTTCATCA
>JAOTRH010000020.1:1084483-1096457 GCA_034768845.1 Heliamphora exappendiculata | reverse complement strand
CTTGTAGATATTGGTGAACTGAACCTACCAAAGACTTGTGTCATAGCTTTTCCCAATGGAAAGGATGATCTGATGAACTTTGAGGTGACCATTCGGCCTGATGAAGGATACTATCTGTAAGTAATCTTTTTCTCTTTGTCTTTGTCTTTGTCTTTTGTTTTTCTTTTGTTTGTTTGTTTTTGTTTTGTTTTTTTTTTTTTTCTAATTCGCATTTAAGCATGCATTTTTTGGAACTGTCTGGGTTGGAGCCCATCCAAGACAAGGCAAACTTTGCTGTGGGGGCTTGGGATTGATTTTAGATTTTTGTATCATTGTCCCAAATGAAAAGAAAAATAAGTAAATTCTGCACTACGCAAATTACCTTTGTTTCAAAGGGTGCTGGACGATGAGCACTCAAGGCTTATATTCATTTCCTTGGGTTTTAAATTTAATTAGCAGCTTGGGGCTCTGCAGTCACTCACTGTCAAGTAAGAAATCTAGAGGAATGCATATTCCTCCTTATCCTCAACCTAGATGCACGGACTATGCAAATGCTATTACTTGGTGGATAAATTGGTAAGTTGGGAATTCCCAGGCCACCAATCAAACCGATGGTTTCTCGGTCACGTCACAACCTGCTAAGGTTCCGTTAAGAGTGTCCGTGGTTAAGAAACAAAAACTGGTGAAAAAATTTAGAGCCTTGTCAATATGCCTTTCCTTGTTAGTTTGAAGTTTTCAGCCATGAGTTGTTCATATAGTCATTAACTGGTTGTGGCCTTTCCCACTAATTATCATTGTCTTTGAATCGGATACTTCAAGTGCTATTTAATGCTCTCTCAGCAGGCTACTGTCTCCATGGCTGTGTTAGTATGGTACTTAAGAGTTTGCCAGTGTATCCAAATGTTGGACAAATTCGACTCCACTCAACTTGAGTTAAAAAGTTTCCTTTCTCATATTTAAGAGGGTCTCCTTTTACTGCAAGACACGCTCATCCTTCATTTTTGGGTGGCAAAGTTCACCATCAATAGTTTTACACATCCCATTCTACTTTTTTTTATTATTATTATTTAAATTTAACCTTTTTTTTATGGTTTTAAATTTTAATCATTTGGGTGGAACCTTGTTTAGTTAACCTGAAATATTGGTTTCTTCTGACAGAGGTGGTACATTTATGTTCTCTTTCCAAGTTCCACCTGTATACCCTCATGAGCCACCAAAGGTCAAGTGCAAGACTAAGGTAATAAGCAATTTCACCCTGTTTGCTAAAAAGAAGGCTCTCCCTAATTTTCTTTGCATAAAGTTGTTTATGCATGTAGTTGGCCGTTTAAACAGTGCATCCTACGCGCAGGTTTATCATCCTAACATCGACTTGGAAGGAAATGTCTGCCTTAACATCCTAAGAGAAGACTGGAAACCTGTCCTCAATATAAATACAATAATCTACGGACTATTTCATCTCTTCACGGTAACCGAAAATCTAATCTCTTTTCTGAACTGGCACTTCCTCCTTGATGGATTGATTATAACGGTGTTTGTTTTAGCTGAAGTTGTAATAAAAGTTGATTATTGAAAAGCTCGGGCAAAATATACCAAAAAAAAAGCTTATCAAAAATAAAAAATTTCAGTTTTGTTAAGTTATTTTGGTCCGTAAGCTAGAAACAGAAGTTGTGATAAACATGTGATCTTTATTTCAAAAAGAAAAAATGCTAAAACTATAAACAGAAGCTTTTATTGTTTTACAAACACCTACTGTTATATTTATACTTGGAGCTTTGCTACGACTTGTTTGAGCAGCAACCTAATTACGAAGACCCCCTCAACCACGATGCTGCTGGTGTTTTGAGAGATAACCCGAAGATGTTTGAATCCAACGTGAGAAGGGCAATGGCCGGTGGTTATGTAGGACAGACCCACTTTCCCCGGTGCATGTAGCCTCTGCGCATCATTTTCCAAGTTCAATGCTCAAAGCTCCGGTATCTATAGATTGGGTCAGTGTTTTTTTGCTTTCCTGTTGTATTGTTTAGCAACTATAAAGTAAAAACGTTGGGAATTCGAGGGCGGCTCCTCAGAGGCTTGAAGGTGTCTGTATTCTGGTGTAAACTGTGATATAGATTGTGATATTCTCTCTCTTGAACTATTTTTCTATTCGTCGTGCTCTCCTTTTTCCATATTTTTTCATCTTCCCTTTACATTTTTTGCCCCTAAATTTAATGTGAAAAGGGTGGGAGTCGGGGAGGTTGTGGTCTCTTGTCAATTTTTAGGGGAGTCTCGGCGCAACGGTAGAGTTGTCGCTGTATGACATGGAGATCACGGGTTTGAGGCGTAAAAATAGTTTCTTACGAATGCAGGGTAAAATTGCGTACTATAGACCAATCGTGGTCAATCCCCCCTTCTCGAACTTTGTATACGCAAAAGTTTCGTAAACCGGATTGCTTGGTTTTACTTTCCACTTTGGTTTCTTCTCCATGCAAATCAGTTATCAATGTCAAAAAAAAAAAAAAAAGTAACAAGACAATTTTGATCTCTTCAATTTTTGTTGAGGTGCATGCAAGTTGGTGTGAACGTCTGTTTATTAAAAAAAAATGATGTTAAAATTGTCTTGACACGAGTGTGTTGTGAAAAGTTAGTTCAAAAAGAAAAGTTAATTCAATAAGTGACAAAATGCTCGAGCGATTGGTCGCAACCTCTAAAACAAATTAGCCACCCATCTGCAAGAACTCCGACAAGCAAAAATCAATCTTTGTAACTATGGGAATCCTTTAAGTTATTGTTTTTGTGATTCGGTCGAGGTTGGTTTTTACTAGTTCTGATTTCTGAACTCTCCATGGGATATAAAAATGTAAAACATAATACAAGCTGTCTTTGTTTATCTCTCGAAAACGACATTGCTACTCTACCTAGGTTTGGTCTAAATAGTTCTGTTTTTTTCTTTGGAGCTTTTTTTTTTCATTTTTTAATTCAATTTTTTTGCTATTTTGTTTCTCGTGATAACAGAAATTTAAAAAATGTACATTTAAACTAAAATTGAAAGAATTCATTAAATACGAAAAAAAAAGACACAAAAGCCAGCTTTTTGTCTTATCTTTAACTTTTTTTAAATTATTTTTTTGATCAAAACTTTTTATTTCTCTAATTCTCCCCTACGAAAATGAATCTAAAAAATATACTCTTTTAAACAAAGCTAGTTTTTTTTTTACTAAACATGGAAAAAAAACCATATAAAAAAAATTAGACCAAACGGGCTCTGTTCTAAGCAAATCTCGTCTGAGCCTCGAGTTATCAGAAAATAGATATGAGATAATTGATTATAGGGCCTTTAAACCAAGATGTCACCTTATCATCCAACAACCTTCCAAGCATTGAATTAAGACTGCAAGACTTAAAATTATGTTTGATTGATTGGATTAACAATAAAATTCACATGGGACAAATAATGAATAGAATATTAATATCATATTCTCTTAAGTACTAAAAATTCCACATTTTATTGGAATAATTATTCAGTGAATATATAATCATTCTATCACTTGTGAATTCAAACAAGCGAAATATAATTCCATTTAAAATATAATTTCATAAGATATATAATCTAATTACATGTTTAATCCGATCAATTAAACATACCCTAAAAGTCTTGTGAATAAAGTATTCAGTGTAAATTAATGTAAACTGCCTGCCCAACAAATTTAAAAACAGAAAAGGTGGAAAGAAGGGCTTTCAGAAATTTATTTTCTTTTCTGCAATTGACTAGAAATAAAGGTTTGGGAAATCAATAACATCATCCAGTAATACAGAGCCCCCATCTTATGAAACACATTGCACCTCAAGTTTTTTTTGTGCAAGAGAAAACAAAACTCTCTTGCAATAGTTTACAAATAGAGCAACACAAATAGGTTTCTTTTTTCTAAAACAATTAGAACTATGGACAAATACAAGACCACACAACCCACAACCTTATTGTGAATAATACACTCACATAAGAACACATGAACATATACAAATTTTTGAAAATGGTACAAATGTCGGAAAAAATGGGGAGAATCCGAATTCAAGCTAAAGAGATAGGCTTCTTGAACATATGAACTTGACCAACACACGGAATGCGAACACCATACACAGAATGAACATATATTTTCAATGTACAAAGAGATTTTACCTATACAGGGGCAACTCAAGTGCTGTGATCAGGTGCAAGTGAATAAGGCTGCACAAACCTCTTTACTATCGTAGCCATGTATTTCCCCTGATGTTCTGCAAGTGCCAGCTCCGTTTCGCTCGGTTCCCTGGTGCCATCCCCGGAGAAAACTCCCGAACCATAAGGCGACCCTCCTCTAATGGAGTCCATTTTGAACATTCCAGCTCCAAAGGTGTATCCAATTGGAACATAGAGCATACCATGGTGGGCTAATTGGGTGATTGCTGTCCAACTGCAATCAATAAATCAAGAATAAATTATGGGACAGAAATGATCGCTCAATTGACACCAATACCAGAATAGCAACTGAAATTTTATCCAAATCTTCCTTAAAGGGACAGCATTTAAGAAAAGAATCTCACAAAAATCAGAAATAAATCAATTAGTTCAATTCAGCACATCATCTCATGTCAGACTGACCAACATATTTAATAAAATGGAAAATTGGTGAGAAGTTCAATTTATAGGCTGTTTACTATTTTTTATTCAGTATATTATTTTTTAACGAGCAAGATATATCCTCATGAAACTTTTTCAGCCAGAAGTCCTCTATTGCCGTGTGTAAGTTTTTTTGGAACAAAAATACCCTCATCATTCTTTGTATGCTGAGACCTTTGGAAAACTAGTTTCAATTTCCGCATAATTTTTGGAGATTTAAATATGGTTAGCGCTAAAAAACAATGATCAATTGATGACCGCGACAGCAAGGGGATGGATCTTGTAGATCGAACCAATAGTGGTGGTTTTGATGATTCGGCGAGTACCGCCGAGGCCTCTGCGAATTCGGGAGGTTCGAGAAATATGAGAAAACGAAAATCAGAAGAAGAAGGAGATAGGTTGAGGACTTGTTCTCTCTGGCTTATAAATATGGTGTGTGTGTGTGTGTGCGTGTATAAATTTATTTTGAACGCAAACAGATAAATTTATCTGTTAGCATATTTATCTGTTTGCATAATAAACAGATAAATCATCAAACAGATCAAATAGATAAGGAGGGTTCAATCCTTCCCAAAAGGTACGCAATCTCTCTACAAAACTCTACTGAAATACATCCCTATAAGTTGATCATTTTCCTCACCTATAATACACTAACATAGGCATCATAGGCATCAGAGGAGTTTTCCGACAATTCCCGCTGGCTAGTCTTACCCTTATTGTCTTTTGCAGATCAACTTGGTCATTCAGGAAACTCCAAAAGATTGGTTCTCTCTCTTCTCATATTCTCGTACGGAGACACCCCCGTACAATAACTTAATAGGGTAAAGTTTCTTTCGGACTCAATGTTTCCACACGCAAGACTAGTCATGTCAAGCTGATTGTTTTAACATGAAAGGTTTAAAATTAAAAGCTAGAGAGTGGTATTTAAAAGCTAAAAAACCTGAATGGATTTTCTTCCAAGTTGAACCCAAGCAGTTCCCAAGTAGTTCGTTCCTTTAACAGCACTGAACCAAACTTCACAGAGATACAAAAAGGAAACAACGAGGACAAAAGAAAACAAAGAAAAAGCAGTAACGTCTCAAAGGTTAACTGCACATGATCAATTCAGTTATGATAACTACACTAAATCCACAAATTATTTTGTAAAACAAACATATGCCTTCTAAAGTTAGTAACTTTGGATCAAATTTTGATTTATTATCATTTGGAACCAAGAAACAAGAAATTGAGAAAAGGAAAGTTGGCACTCTTTTAGAGTCAAAAAAAGATTTGGAATCTTCTAGAGTTGCGAATGGGGTTGACATGCTTGACCTTTTAGAGCAAAACAAAAAGAAGGGATTGACGTGCTCGACAATTTTAAACGAACCCTATTAGACAACACTGCCACAAGATAGAAAATTGCATCAAAGTGAATGAGAATTTTTCTGCAGCAGACGTATCTGGCAGTATTTGTGGAGGAGGCCTTCTATACAAATATGTACAGGCCCTAGTTTTTTGAGGGTTGATATCAGGGGTTAGCTGTAAAATGCTAACAATGCAAAAAACCAGAGAAATATCCAAGCGAGAAAGCCATTACAATATCAAACAGTTCTCAAGCCCTGAACAAATTTCCACACAATGTTTAAGTAAAACACTAGCAATCTAGGTATAGCCATAGTGATGCCAAACTTTTTTCTTCAAAATAATAAACATATCATTTCCACAAAAGAAATGACAGAGTAAATTCAGACATCAACAAAGGACTTATTAGAACGAATTCAATAGAAGCATCTTGCAAAGGGAAGGACTAAGGAGACAGGTGCTATGGCAATAACAGGCTTTAAACCCTAACGAGATGGTTTTGAACACCCTCTGCTTCTCAAAAAAGACTCAAGTGGACCATTCCATACTCTGCTTCAATTCTGTCCCCCTCATTTCCGGTCCATAGGGAACAAACTATTTTGGGAAAGTATCCATATCAAACTATGAGAGATCCTCTAGGCTCTAGTTTAAATAGATAGGTAGTATCTTGTATGCTTTTCCTCCCAGGTTCCACAACCTAAGGAGTCGCCGCCACTAATTTATCATAAATCCTATCTACATGACAAGCCAATACCGCACCATTGTGTCAGCAACTTAAGATAATCAATGGCAGATACCGACATCCAATTTATGAAAATCCAGAGTCAGATAGTTACATATATCGATAATTACAGAGGAATCGGATCCCAATACATATCACCATGAAATCTTAATGCCATGATACTGACAATACTAAATTACGAGATCTTTGCTCCCCATACTTTTTTTTTTTGGGGTAAAAAATATATTTAGTAACTTGCATGTTCCTCTATCTGTCTCAATACTTGCAAAGCCGTTGAATCGTGTGAAAACCTCGAGACATATCTAACAATTTTTAGTACATTGGAACAAGGAATATATTATTTTCGTAACAGCTGATCCCTTGCCCCAAATTACCAATCTAATTAACACACAAACACACATGAATTTATATATATAGATATGGATATAGAGAAAGCAATGGTAAATTAAAATAGACTCACGCAGTAGTCTCTTGCCCTCCTCCTTGAGTGCCAGTACTCACAAAGAACCCGGCAGGCACTCCGGCGAGCTTCTGTTCCTTCCACAACTGCCCCGTCGAATCGAAGAACGCCTTCATCTGTGCAGACATACACCCATATCGCGTTGGGAACCCAAACAGCAACCCATCAGCCTCCACCAACTCCTCCACGGATATCACCGGAATCTCATCTCCAACAGGAGGAGGGGGCACCTTCATTTGATCCAAAACCTCAGGCGCCAAAGTTTCCGGCACTCGATACAACACCCCTTCAACCCCATCAATCCCATCAACCCCTTTCTTCATCCTCCTCGCCAAACCTTCAACGTGCCCATACATTGAATAGAACACAATGAAAATTCTCAACTTCTTGTCCACTGATCCAAGAGCCCCATCTTGAAGTGGGACCGTTGAATCATTGATAGGGCTTTGACCCTCGATTAGGACAGACCCATCCCTTTCTAGGTTTGGCGCATCATGATCAGATGCATCCAATGGTGATCTTTTCCTGCTGGGCACACACCCTCCTCCTTTACCCATAAAGTGTCACCAATTCCTTCAATTAAAGATGGATTTTGGGTTTGTAGATCAATCTGGCAAGTAATTGAACAGAGGAAATTACTTTACAATCATTCAAATCATACCTGTGTAATGACTGCCTCAAATCTGGGCTTCAAAATCCCTATTTTAATGCGGTGAAGTGGGATTCCAAAAATCTTTTCTGGGACGGGGTGGACCTGAATTGTAATAAGAAGAACTGCCTAAGAGAGACCGGTGAACATCCGAATCTCAGGTGGAAGCTTCGCTGGAAGTCCCTGCGCGTGACAAAAGCTGTAGGAGAGAATGACAGATGCAATTCAATGCCTTTGTTTAGAGAAGTAGTTTTCATGGAACTCCTCGGAATTATTGTATTTATGTTTTACAAATGATTGCCGCCTCCGATGAATTCCTATGGGACGAGATTCGTTACTCTCGGAGCATGTATGCTTGTTTACGAAGTACTGTCTTTAACAAAATTTATAATTTATAATTAAAATTAATAATATAAAACTAAAAACTAATAATAATAATTTTGTCAAACACTTTTTTATTCACTTACTGGCAGCGTGAATCATAAATTATGAAAAATTAAAAATTTATAGTTTACATTTTTAATCTATTAACTATTTTAAAAAGAGAATACAAAATATGAAAATATTAAATTATTTTTAAAATATTTTAAAATAAAATATTACAAAAAAATTTATGAACTTGAGTTTCTTTTTTATTATAATAGTACAAATATAACAAAAATATTAGCAAAAAATAAACTTACTTTGTTGATAAATGAGATAATAATAATCTTCTTAGTATGTCGTATAATTTTATTTATTACAAGTACTATGTGCATGTTTGTATGTAATATTAAAATAGTCTTATATAATATTATGTTTACGTAGAGGATAAAGATTGAAATTTATTGATCCTGTTTATTCTGGATGAACAATCAGCGGCGATCGCCACGTGTACTTGCACAAGAAATTAGTAAAATGCCCGCCGATCATTTTATACTGGTGAACCCTCCGACAATCAAGTTAAGCAAAAATTTAAGAGAGAAGAACTTAAGACGGTATTTTGACAGAGTTTTAGCTAGTAAAATAAGAGAGTATACCTTTCATTTTGAGAGTGTTGGTTATTTATAGGAAAAAATATCTCTGACCTTCTTATGGAGTCCGACTCGACCTGAGCAGGTTGGGTTGTACTCCATTTCTCTGATCAATGCATAATAATTAATAATCTGATTGTGACTTATCAATACTATTATTAGATATCTCAGCAAGATCTTTCTGCAAGTGTCTTTTGTCATGTCAAGCTGTCTGTCAATATTCAGGCCTAGTATAGGCTAAGTCAACCCTTTCTAATACCATAATTCTAGAGTTGGTCCAACTACTACAGATCTCTTATCATTAAATCACTTTTCTAATACGCGTATCAACTCGAGTATCAACCCTCAAGCTCGAATTTAGGAGTTGCGCATGTCACGATCCATTTTCATTTATGGCGTCCGTGACCGGGCAGTGAGTCAAAACCCACAAAATACCTCTTTCTTTCTTTATTTTTTTGTTCCTTATTTTGAATTTTGCTGATTGAATTTTTTTTTAAACAATCCCAATCAGGGTCGTCTTAGCTTAAAATAAAAGTAATTTATTCATTAACAGAAATCATATTAATATGTCATTTCAAAACTCCCAGAATTTCTAACAGTGCATTCAACATTCAAATATTGTAATTAAATACAGAAAATTAAAATGCAATATAACAAATAAAATGAACTTTAAACTTTCTTTCTCGGCTACCACTTTCTTTATTCCATAATGCGTCACCTGAAATGTTTCAACGTTCATTAGCACAATTAATGTGAATTCAATGATATCTGAACTCTTAATTATTTTACAGTGTTAGAATAATATAGATATTAAACGGTTAACCAGAATTCGGTAGAAGTAACCCTACATTTTATACAGTGGACATGATCATTCTTTATAGTCACCTGGCCGTGGCCTGCCACCCTTATTACCTTGCCTCGTTGATACGCTTATCGTTCCCCAGCGGCCAGGACGCCATTTAACCCATCATTCTTTCATGCATCATTTTCATTCGTTTATATTTTTCATCATTCTTTTTCATTTTCATTATTTATTTTTCATTCATTTTCATCATTTATTTTCATTCTTTAACAATGTAACATATCAGGTATTCACGTGAAATAAAAATTAGTTCAGATATTAGAAACTCACCTGGTCTAACATAATTTAATTCAATTTAGTTCAGAAACTCCAAATCTAATCAACAGATTACACCGATAATTAGAAGAAATTCTATTTAATTATTCTATTTAATTCACTCTATGTTTTTTTTTAAGTTCTCACGTATTTTTAATATCTTGAAATTTTCATTTTAAAAGATGAATCAAGTATGCTTAATTAAAATTTCTACTCTTGGTTTACCTCATAAGATATTAAATATATTCTATATTTATCTTTAAAATCCCAAAATCTAAATCTTCAACAATATTTAATTTAGTTAATTCTTAATTTATAAATCTTAGATATTCAAACTTTAATATTAATTTTTCTTTAATTCTATCATAAATTTCTATTAATTTGTAGTATATTTATTATCTTAAAATATTTAAGAAGAATCTAAACATTTAAGAGATATACTAATTTATTTTAATTAAACTTTTAAAAAATCAATTTCTAAGATTCACAATGTTAATTTTTAATAAAAGCTTAAGTTAAATTTTATTCTAATTTAATAGCAATACCTTTTATGCAAAATAATACTTAATTTAATTAATTTATTAAAATCTCTATTTTTTTTGCTTATACTTAAAAATTATAAGTATATTCTATATGTATTTTTAAATTAATAGCATATTCATTATTTTAAAACATTTTATCAAAATCTATATTATTAAAGGATATACCAAAAAATTGAATTTTTTTATTTCATAAAATTAGTTAAAAACATAACATATAAAGCAATTATTAATTTTTAAATAAAACTCTCTTACTTTTGTTATTAAGTGTTTGGTCCTTACAAAAATATATATAATTTTTTTTATAAAGTATTTATTTTCTTTATAACATATTTCATTTCATTTTTTTTACTTTTTAAAAATAACAAAATTACAATACAAATAAATATAATCTAAACAAAAAAAAACGAAAAAACAAACAGAGCACAAGAAACAACCATAACAGTCAGCTGAAATCTTGAACCATCAGCGCATGCATGCGCACGCACAGTGCGTGCCCGACTTTCCTCAACTTTTCTACTCAACTTTGAGACACTCGTCCGGAAAATCAGGACGTCGGTTTTGACGGCCATTTGCTGCTACGCGTAGGCGGTCGTGAGGTGAATCTAACCAAAATTATGGCGATCAAAACGGAGGTCTGAGGTGACTGCTGTGGTGATCCAAAGTTATGCCGAAAAACAGTTTTTTCACAAAATTTATAAAACTATAATTCTGGTTTGGTTTTGCCGAAGCCGTGTACCGACGATCGGAGCCGTTCATTACCGCCGTCAAAAGGGTGGTCCAGAGGTGTCGGGTGACAGTAGCAGTGGGTGGTGGCAGTGGCGGTGCAAGACGGTGGTGAACGATCTAGTGCATGTATGATGGTGGTGACTGTCGGGGTTGCATGGGGGAGGTTCCGGTGTGCGCCAGAGTCGCTGGTGGTGGTCGTTGGTGGCTGATCAGTGAGTTACAGAGAGGAGAGAGAGAGAGAGAGAGAGAGAGGAGAGAGGGGCGTTCGGGGAGAGAGAGAGAGAAAGAGAAAACATTACCGGAGAAGAGAGAGGGAAACGTGGCCGACGGTGGCGAAGAGCGGCACCGGCGCCGGCGATGTCGCCGGTGATGGAGGTGAACGAGGGTGGCGGCAGTTGACTGCGATGGCCGGCGGCGTGGGAGCATGGGTCGTCGGCGGTCGTGGCTGGCCGCTGGTCTGTTTTCTTCTTCTTCTTTATTATTATTATTATTTTCTTTTGTTTCCTTCTCAAACTCCTGAGGCTAGCTAACCCTAACATGATATATATATATATATATATATATACTGAATGGAATACTGTGAATGGAAGGCTCAGTGTTAAACCATTAAAGGCTCAAATGGAACGGGTTAAAACCCAATCGGTTACCTTCTGTTACATATTCTTATAATAATTCTTGTATTTATTTTGTAATTTAATAAATGTTATTATTATTAATATTATTATTGTTATATATAATAATGATTAAATATATGAATATATGTGTATTAATG
>JAOTRH010000020.1:1058979-1070704 GCA_034768845.1 Heliamphora exappendiculata | reverse complement strand
CTTCGGATCCGACATATCAAAAGGTTAAGCGGTACGGTTGCGAGGAGAAGAGGATAATTAAATCGGGTTGTCAGTAATCTAATTTATTTATCGGGAATCCATATATTAAACGTGAGGAGAATTCAGTGCATTTGATAATTGGAGACTCAAAACATAATTTGAGTTATGATCGGGAGTTCAGTCAGGACCTTTAGTGGAATAAATTCTGATTCGTACGGAAAATGATTTAGCTCGGGGATAGAGTTAAGGATATCTAACTTTCTTGTACGGTTAATCCGAGTCCTATACTTTCTCGTGATCCCTCACCTAACCCATTATACTTACGGATATTTTTTCTTATTGGGTTCGATAATTATTTAATTTAATTTGAATGCTGGTTTTGCCGCTGGAGACATTCAGAAATTAAATTAAATTAATAATGGGCGATTTTTGTATTTGGCACACCTAGGAATTACTCCATAAGTGGCCGGCCCTAGGAGATGATGGGTTTAATTAAATATGTTAAGTACATCTCTTTATATCTTTTTAGGAAGGAGAGAACATACTTAATATATTTTTGATATATTCATATATATATTAAAAGGAGGCAAATTAGAAAAACCCTAACCCTAATACTCCTATATAGCCGCCGGCCTTCTCTCCTTTTTGGTAAATTAATTTTGTATTTTTGGAGATCATTGTGTGAGAAGAAACCAAGGTAGAAAGAACACTTCGATCGGAATCGGTGCCCACACATCGTGATCGTCGTAGTGCGTCCGGGTCATACGTAAGAATATTGCAAGATCGTCTTCAACGTATTCGAAATTTCTAGAAAGTTATCGACAAGTTTCATAGAGGTATTAAACTATTAAAATCACTATAGTTTTCGTTTTTCATGAAAATTGCATACGTCGTTTTTTACGGTCACGACGTTAATTCAAAAATTCATAATTTTTTTCCGTTGCGCGGCTCCCTCTCCAACAGGTTTCAATGAAACAAATAAGAATTTTGTTCTATGGACGTGTCCTAAAAATTATATATTCTTTTGTTTCAATACATTAAATACTTTTGAATATGTTTTGAGATTTGAACACAATCTAAAGACTGAAAGCATATTTTTCGAACAAAAGATACATGCTATTATATGGCACACCCTAAGAGTGATGTTTGTAATTTCTTTCTTAAAGAAATTTCTAGTTACCAAACATGTCTTTTGTGTGTGTGTTTTGCCAGACATACATTTGTTGTCATTGTTATTGTCTACATTTTTTCTTTCCATGTTTAAATAACAGGGGAAATGGAGAAAGGACACAAACTTTAAAGAACTCAAAACAAGCAAGGCAAGGGTTGACCATTTGGCATTCTGAGCCTAGTTTCAATTGTCACTTTCTAATATATTGCACGGTCAAGCAACAAGGAAAAACATCAAGGCAGTTATTTCAGAACCTAGATTACTAGAGGTCAGTAAAATCTAAATCACAAGGCCACAAAGCAAGATTTGTTCAATTTCATAATTTGCAGAATGGAGGGTTCAGCTTAAAGTTGAATAGATAATTTGATGTGAGTTGGTATCTTATATTTAACTCAGTTTTCTTATAGCCCGTTCACAACCCATGCGACCATTTTATATATTGGGTATTTTGGGATTTAGGATTTTATGTGAGAGTTATGAATACTGCCCTGGCTCATTGTATTATCCTCTTTTTCATAATGCATCCTTTGCCGATCTTGCCCGTGAACGGAAACTTTAAGCCGAAGTAAATCTTGCGTTCTTGTATTATTGCTTGTTTGATCGCTTCTGGTTTGAATTGGTTTAGTCATATCATAACCACGTAACTCCCTATCAATCAATGGCAGTCCCATCCTTCTCACATGGAAAATCTTCTTTGCCCAATTTCTTCTGTTGCAAGAACGTCTTTATTCAATTAAGACAATGAATTTGTCTTCCCAAAACATTCAAATATCATTTGTGTGGGCATATTGGCATCCAGATGACCCCTCTAATAGAGTACCCCTAGTTCTATTTTCCACTTGACCATGCCATTTAGTTCTGAAGTCAGGCTGTATAAGATTGCATATATAGCCTCTGTCTGCGGATGAGTTCTATCATCAGAAGTAAAGATGTGAACTCTGTTCTCCACATATACCCAACTTCCACCAG
Organism: Heliamphora exappendiculata; assembly: GCA_034768845.1. NCBI lineage: Eukaryota > Viridiplantae > Streptophyta > Magnoliopsida > Ericales > Sarraceniaceae > Heliamphora > Heliamphora exappendiculata. Next base: position 1,068,564 of record JAOTRH010000020.1, on the reverse strand, counting down.
CATGCTTCTTCACTTCCTTCTCTTTCATCTTCTTTCTTATCCTTCCCATCTCAACCCACTTTCCTTCTGCAGCATAGACATTAGCCAATTGCGCATATCGTGCTCCATTGTCTCCTTCAATCCTCAGTAGCTCATCCTCCGCTTCTCTGGCAAGTTCTACATTCCTGTTTATCTGGCAAGCATTCAGAAATGTCCCCAAAAGCACACCATCCCAGCCTACTGGAATTCTTCTCATAAATGCAACCGCCTTGTTTAATAGCCTGGCCCTTCCATACAAATCAATCATGCATGCATAGTGACTAATTTCGGGTGTTATGGCATAATCTTCGACCATGGAATAAAAATATTTCTCACCCATATCGACTAACCCACAATGGCGGCATGCTGACAAAACTGCAAGAAAGGTGACCTCGTCAGGTTTGAATCCTCTCTCTAGCATTTCCTCAAAAAGCCGAATAGCTTCATTTTCATACCCGTGATGAGCATAAGCAGCTATCATCACATTGTAAAGGATTGAATCCCTAACAATAGCCCTTTCAAAATTATTTTGTGCGTATGCTATATTCCCACATTTTGAGTACATATCAACCATGGCGCTAATCAACTTCTCTTCCATTTCAATTCCCGTGCGCAATATGTAAGTGTGAATTTGCTTGCCAGGATCCATAGCTGCTTGTATTGCACAGGCACCAAGCACACTGGTGAGGATCAAAGCATCAGGAACAGTTGCTTCCTTTGTATTAAAGTTACTTAGAAGTTCAAAGACAGCCTCACACTGTTGGGATTTCACATACCCAGAAAACATAGCCGTCCACACAACATAATTCTTCTCAGAAAATGAATCGAAAAGCCTTTTGGCTTCTACCATGTTACCTTGGGCTGAATATCCCACAATCATGGAAGTGACTGAAAACGGATTTTCTGACCCAATAGCTGCATGAACTGGCTCAGCATACTTCATATTGCCGCACTTGCAATAGACATCAACAATGCCACTACTTACGAATGGATTAGAACTCATCCCATCCTTCAAAACCCAAGCATGAACTTCCTTGCCAAGCTTCAAATGTCTAAGACCGGAGCAAGCACTCAAAACACTAGCACAAGTGTGTTCATTCCATCCGAATCCATTCTTCAACATACAACCAAACAACTCGATTGCCTCCTCATCATAACCATTCTGGGCATACCCTGAAATCAACGTATTCCAAGACACGGTATCATTTAACTCCGGGTGGCTCCAGAAAAGATTTCTAGCCATTTCCAACTCACCTTCTCTACAGCATGCAGCAACGATTGCATTCTTTGAAACCAAATCAACCCCAACACCAATATCTCCATTAATTACTCGACAAGCATCTTGGAAGCACCCACATTTTGAATACATGTCAATGAGAGCACTCATAGCAAACCCATTTGAATCATTGGCAGTTTTAACCATAAATGACTGCAATTGTCTTCCGTAGGAAAGAACACATAACTTGGCCGTCAGATTAAGCATGGTTGTGAGAGTGATTTCATCAATTTTAACTCGATCGCACGTTGATTGCATTTTCAAAAATAGTCTGAGCGCATGAGTTTCATACCCATCTGTCCTCGCAAACCCAGACAACATCGAATTGTACGTCACCGAATCTTTCTCTGGAGCGGATTCAAAGAGTGCTTCTGCTTGTCTCAAGTTTTGGGTTTCTACATGAGCCCAAATGATAGCGTTCCAAGAGAATACGTTTCGTTCGCGCATTTCATCGAACAGTCTTTGGGCTTGTTGAATGAGACCGTGCTTGGAATACAAATTAATGAGTCGATTGGACGTGAAATTTGTCGGTGTAAAACCTGTTTTTAGGGCGCGGCTATGAAATTTAAACCCATCTTTCAACGACATCATTTACATACATATATTACAACATGTATGTATACACAGGCACACTCGTATAGATATGAAACTCAGAATCTATGGCGCCTTGAACTCTCAGAAAAGATCGTTCCGCGGTGAATAATTTTTCCCAAGTCGGCTCTTATTTGTTGCTAACTTTTGCAATCTACAAACAGCAATCTAAAAGCACTTCTCACCTTTTTGAATAACCATCTTTTCTAATTTCTTTAAGTCAAAGACGAAGCTGCACAAAAAAGTTAGCGAGTATTGGATGATTCAACTTTCAAGCTCAGCTTACTAATTTAACGAGTTTGCCGGTGCATTCCAACGACCAATTATTCAATTATATCGCAGCAAATTCAGCTATTTGTTTTAGCTTCATAATTATTGATATGCCTATGAAATCTATTACTTTTTTATTTGTGTATTACTTAAATGTAAATTCTTGTTAGTCTGTAGAGGATTATTTTAAAAACATTAAGCAATTATCCAGTTCTATAGTACATACACCTTATGCTTTACTATATAAAAATAAACTTAATGAGCTCTGCACCAACACTGGCTTGGAACCTATTAAGTCAAATTTTATGTTATTTATTAATATTAATTATCCCAAATCCAATTTGCCTAATAAGAGTTTTTTTATTTCACCTTTAGTATTTTTTAGTCATTTTGGTACTTTTTTAGTTTATTTAATCCAGATAAACTAAAAAAATAAAAACATAAATTAAAAGACAAATATGTCAAATACTGTAAATTTATTCCAAACTAAAGCCCAAGTTACAAGAGATGCAGGCCACGGTTTGATTGCAAATTTGGTAATGAAATATAATAAAAAATAAGAAAGATAAAAATGTATATGTATATATGTGTGTGTGTGTGTGTTTTAATTTTACCTTTTCTCAAAATTTTTTCTTTTTTCCCCCTTCAAAAATCTCTCTGCAGATCCAAGCTACCTTAAAAACAACTATGATGACTAACTGAATGATTGATACAATCCAAACTTGCATGCCTTATCCCACTGAAAAAGAACTAAAGTTGTATTTAATTAAAAAATAAATTCATAAAATTAATAATATATTTGAATTATTTGTATTTGAACTTATAAATAAAATGTAAAAGGACCAGTTCCAAAATTAACTGGATCATTAACCAAGACCTAGGCTATCCAAAATGAGTTAAGACCAAGTGAGCATTTATATCCAAGAGGGGCCAAGCTCAAGGGGGTTGGTAAAAGTAAGTCAAGTCTTGAAAGCTTGCATAGCCAATCTTTAACAGTATTAATAACTATTTAATTAATCCTGATAATCCTAGAAAAATTCAAATTCCATAAAATTATAAATTTAATCCAACAAGTATTAGTGCAAACGCTAATAATGAATGAAATACTCCAAGTTTAATGTCTTAATTTCATTTACTCATGCCTCACTAATCATTCGTCTCCAACTCACTAGTCAATGATCTCCGAATTTACGCTTTACAAATAGCCTCTTCTAGTCCTCTAAGTTATGAGAGAGAGAGAGAGAGAGAGAGAGAGAGAGAGAGAGAGAGAGAGAGAGAGAGAGAGAGAGAGACTTTTCTTGTTTGAAGATTAATTCTTAAGAACATCTCCAATACTATTTTTTAAAGAAAAAAATAATTCAACATCCTATTTAGAGACCTTCTATTCTATTAAGTTCTAATTAGTTTTTGAATATTCTATTAGGTTATATTTTTAAAATTTATTGATTGTTTGGACAAATATACTCTTGTATGATTATCTCCTTCTTGAATCGACAAAACCCCTCTTATTCCCGTTGATTCTCCGCATGTAGACAAAGTTGGATAAAGTTGGATACTCCCGCTACCCAATCGCCTGCAAAGAATCGGAATCAGTTACTTGAGAATTCCAATAAGCGCACAAAATCTTCATCGTCAAATTCCTTTTGGTTCATCGTGATTCAGTTTGGTTCATATATATATATATATATATATATATATGTGTGTGTGTGTGTGTGTGTGTGTCAAAAATGTAAACTTATTATCTGTGGATGGAGAAGATGAATTTTTCAGTGAAGGCACCACCGCCCACCACCGCACCGCTTTGGGTGCCCTGCTTCTATACATTAAATAGAGGATATATATTTTTGTAAAGAAATTCGAGGGAGAGGCTTCAAAACACCAACGTTAGGCGGACAACAAGAATCTGGGTACGTCTGGACTAAAATGCCCCTGTGGTAGCTTTGTTACATCACAAATGAAAAACTAACTAGTTTTACATTAGCATTCTATACAAGACAAAAAGGAATTAATTTAAAAGATAAAAAAAAAAAGATCAATGAACAAGCATAGAAATGTAAGTACATCAACCAGTGCTACCAGAGAGCTCCCCCGAAAAAGAAAACGCACTTCCATACGATGCCGATCCAGTCTGTGAAGTGGCGCCCCGAGCTTTTTGTAATTGCCGTATCTTAAACACATCTCTTGGGAGTGGTTGGCTTTGAACGGTTGCAGTTTCATCGTCATCTTGCCCTACAAACGATAACACCACCTTACAATGAGCTATTTTTTTCTGGACGGAAACAAAAAGAAAACAAAATAGCAGAGTTTAACAGCTTTGTGAGCCAGCAAAAAATCTTTTGAGATGCAACCGTATTGAGACGACGACATTTTTGATACATACGTTTTACTATGCCAAAATTAAAAATATTTCATGATTGGAAAGTAAAAGCATCAAATAATCATTTCATTCTCTCTCTTGAAGAACTCTTTGAACTAGTTAAAGAGTAGGATAACAACATGACATGACTACACTTGGTAAATCTAGAAGGAAAATGTTGAAGGAACCTCATAAGGGCTTAGGTCAAGAGGTAAAAAAGCATACAATGTATGTGCATAGTGTATTAAAATCTATGAAAAAGTGGTAGGCTCCACTTTCCAAGTATATATTGATATCAAAACCTTTTTTTGGTCCCCACGTGGCTATCCAAAGCCAGTGGGTGCTCATTAGCCAGACCGAATCTAAAAGACTAGCAATTTTTTGCCCTAAATGATTTTTTTGTTGTTGTTGAAGTTTTGGTCATTTACTTTTTTGTTTTCTTTGACGTAGAGAAATTTGAAAAGTAAAAAATAATGACCATAAGTGAAAAAAATTCACAAAGATAGCGGTGTCATAGCTACATCTGTGCACTGAAGTTAAAGTGATGTAAACTTTGAAATTAATGAATGCTTCTCACAATACAAATGTGCATCAACAGATAGGTATGAAATTCCAAAATGCTAATGGAATATAGAGCATAATGCAACATGTCAAAGGGGGGAAGGGGTTTAGCTGTTTAGACATACTGTCTGTATCTCTCCTCTTCCTAGGTTGTTTGTCTCTTGTTGATTTGAAAGATGAACCGCTCGGAACCGGATGAGGTTTGCTGGATCCAGAAAGGTCGCTTGTACTTTGGGCAGGGCCAGTCTGCAATTGCATCGAAGAAGTCACTGGTTTCCCAGTTTGTCCTGTTGGTATGTTGCTTTGCAGGCATACCGATAATACAAAATCAACCTCTGGCGATGGACCTAGCAATTTTTCCACGAAAAGAATTAAACAACACAACACCAGATTCAATTTGTCACGTCAATTGATTTATGTGGATTGTTACTATGTCTTACATGGCATTAATTAGAAATAGTGCAAATCCAGAGTGAAAAGACCAAAGCTTAATTGCACAAAGCAGGGACGGAATTGGGAGCGAGAGCAGGATCCCTGAAGGGGAGTGGGGGAGAGCGACGGCATATAGAAGAGTTCAAGGTTGGGAGCACTTATATATTTTATATATATTTTTATTAGTTGTAATATATGTTAAAATATAAATAAATATGGTCGATTAGTGTCAAACACAAATTATTTTTTGTATATTTAAATAAATATTATGCACAATATAAAGTACTAGAATACATTTGATTTAATTTTATTTTATAATCTTATGAGCTTTATAAATTTTTTCTTACTTCATAACTTCTCTTTTGTTTATTTGGAATTTATATATTTGAGAGGTTCCATTCGAATTAGGAGCGAGATTTTTACAAGATTGTTACTTTGAAATACAAGAGTGAGGTTCGGAAGAGGATTCATAACCCCAGTACCACGATCCTGCAACTAAAGACCAAAGTATTTGTGCATGGAATATAAAATTTGAACCTATGCATACCCAAGCCCACAAGGTGGGCACGTATTTGGAAAAAAAAAACATTTTGTTAAATTGGAACTTTCTTTACTCTCGCTGTGTCATGATCTCTTTTAAAAGTAGGTCACATGTCTGCCTTTTCTGGGTAAGACCATAAGGCAACTGCTTAGGGCTCCTAAATTTTAGCTAAAACATAGGGTTCCCACTCAAGGATAGACTTTACATCATAGTTATCAGAATTTTACGATTCACGATTCGATTCACTTTATACCATAGTTATCAGAATTTTACGATTCACGATTTAGTTCACGATTCGATTCATGATTCATGCATAAATAGATACGAATTTATGGGTGAATCTATTTTGTAGTTGAATTGTGATGAATCTTACGATTCACAATTCGATTCACGATTTATGATTCATGTGATTTTTAAAATTATCATGTCCAACAAATTCCGAACTCCTATTTGTCGTTTTTTTTGGGCGAAAATACTATAACACAATTTAGGCTGTTTATTATAAAATACGATGTTATCATGCATAATGTGTTGTTCATTTGGTGATTAAAGAAGATAATAAGAATAAAACAAATCCGATAGGTTCTTTAACCTCTTTGCTATTTCTCTTTTATGTGAAAAATGTCTAAGTACATTGTTTAAGGATTTAAAAGATGATAATGATATTTTCAATAAATGTTTTATTGCTATTTTGATAAATCAATCATGGTTTAATATGATATAAGTTAGATCAATATTTATACAATATTTATGAACTTTTTATTATCAATAGGCATATAAGACACGTATTAAAGTGTATTATATTTAATCTAAAGAGTTTTCACCATCTTTCTTATATTATTCTACTTTCTTTGAGATTTCTTGGTTCATTTTATCAATTTCAAAAGAGATTATGCTAGGATTTTTAAGAAATCTTACAGTGGGGTAGATTTTAGCCAAAATCTCTTGTGATGAAAATATCCCCATCAGATTATGTAATCGTATTCTTATTGTAAATTTGGCAAGCCTCAATTATTTTGATTTTAATTTTATCATAACCACCTAGATCCAACCCTTTAAATTATTGGTGGGTTCTAGTAATTGATTTAATTTTATCAAAATTATCACTTAAGTCTAACGCATATTACATTAGTGTTTCCATCTATCTGTATGGGTTGTTTATAAAATATTGTCGCCTATGCCCGTTTAGTTGTCCTTGGAAAACGAAACATTTCAAATTTGAAATTGATTAATGTTGCTTTTAGCGAACTATGTCAAGCAAAAGATTAAATGAATTAGCTATGTTATTTACTTAAAAGGTTATGATAGATAAAATTAATTGTGCAAGCTTAACTACTAATTTTGCGACTAAAAATATGAAAACAGTAATCTCCAAATGATACTTAATTGCAACAATTTTAACATTTTAAGTATTTTAGTTTTTATACTTCGTTTGTCGTGTTTTCTTATTACAAATTAAATTTCATTAAATACAAAAGCAACAAGACTAGATTTTATCTTTTCATATTGTTTTGTTATGATTTTATTTTATTAAAATTGATTTTTTCTTAAAAAAGAATATTTAGTAATTTGTCCAACATTCTCGACATAATAAATGCAACTATTAAAGATTCTTGCAACACTGCCAAATAGGATTCTGTAGAACTGGGAAGTTACAATGGTTGGCAAGTTTCATGCCTCCTCACAGTATCTTAAAATCAATAAAATAGTTCTCTTATTGAACCTTTATCGGATACTTTGACCACTCTCAAAGCCCAACCACTAGAAGAATTCGTCAGTGGCTTCTTCTAGTTCTGGTGCTCTTCCACCTCCATTAAAGCCCTAAATAGAACCTCCCAATGCTTTTCCCGATTTTCTTCTTGCAAATGGACCACCTTCATCCCCCTAATATCCTTTACCCCCACTTCAGCAAGCTTGCCACCAATTGTAGAGGTTTCGATAAAAAAAAAGACTTTGTGTTCACACCTTGCAACTTACCCAGAAATCAGTCCACCTAGCATTTCTTCCCAGCGAGTAAGCGACGCTCAACCTCCTATGCACACCTAAGGGATTTCGTTGTCGCCCTGATAGATCAATGATTGAACTCCCTTCAAACGCTATATCACTTTGACCCTCCCCAAGAATCGTCCCCATCATTAACAAATCTACTGTCTTCCAAGCAATCCGTAGAATCCTCTTCATCGACAAAATCAATGAATTGTCTGAAATTAAAATAAAAGGCTTCTAATTCTAATGCCAGAGTTTGATGGACCCACTAGACTTCAAAACACTTCAACATTTCCATTTCAAAACACTTGATACCAAAGGATTGCAATATTCAATTATCACAACTCAAAAATGAAATTGATCTACTCCTTTCCACGGGGATTAGTTTAACTCGGACGCAAAATCCCCTCTCTTCAATCACCTCTCTTTATTTCTCGATTCTAATGGCTAGATATTTTCCAACAGGGCTTCTTCTCCACCGCTCAACCCAAACCAATAGAACGAGTTATTCTAACAATCTCCTCACCGTATTCAATTCAATGATTTCTCTTAAATGAATTCATTTCCTGAAACAAAACCTTATTTTGGTTAGAGTTTAAATTTCAACACTTTCTGTTGTGCTTCGGAAATTATATTGAAGTAACAGTCAATTCTCTGTGGCTTTTTCTTGTTACCATTTAATTAAGTTGAATCGTTAAAATTGAAAAGAATAGTTACAAGAGGTTTTTCAAACCAGAAAGTTGAGTTGACTTTCTTTTTATCATAAAGTAATTTTAACTTTGAATTTTCTTGATTCCCATCCAGATAAGAAGCTTCATAAATGGGGTTTTTTTATAGTATGTCTCTTTCCAAAGAAAGTGGATTTCATTATTTGTTTTATACTTTCCATTCACTTGGATCTCTTCCGTTTTATCGATTTTGTTCGGATCCTCATTTTCTTTTGAAAAAGGGCAAGGAGAAGGATCTTCTTCGGCGGATCCCACTTGTTCCTGTTTAGTCCCCTTCATTTTGTAAGTTATTTTTATTTCTACATTTCTTTCTTCCTCACTTTCCGCCCTTTTTTTTTGTTTTTGAGGTTTCATAGTAAGAATGGGTAATGGTATCCTACCTAAATAGTAGACACAAGTAATAGATAAGAGAATACTAAAGATCCAAGCCATAGAATTTCTCTACTCTGACACAAGGTACTTATTAGATCGAATAAGTACATTTGATCTAATAGAATCTAAATCAAGATGGATTTGAAAGATTGCTATTGATCATGTCAATTATCTATTCATTGAGTTTTTTATTCTTTTGATGAGTATAAGATTGTTTTTGCCTAAATAATCAATGTACAATTCCAATCTGAACCCTTTTTTTTTTAGAAAAAAATTCAAACAAAAGGACTATAGTTCCATCCCAATAGTGGTTTTGGTAAATTGGGAATAAAATCACAAACTTGAATGACAATTCCATATCCAAATTCTAATACTATTTAACCATTAGATTTAAACCCTAAAGTTGGCTGCTTTCTTTTTACCCAGTCACAAAGAGAGAGACAGGGAGAAGAGG
>JAOTRH010000020.1:1037934-1050518 GCA_034768845.1 Heliamphora exappendiculata | reverse complement strand
CCCCCCCCCCCCCCCCCCCCCCCCCGGGCATCTCTCATAAGGTCGTTTTAAATCTTAGCTAGCCAACATCTGGTGGTTCAACACTCTTTTTCGCCTACCATACTTCTCAAAAGTCTCCCTCAACCATCTTACTCACCTCCCTCTATCTAAATTATCTTAATCAAAATGTTTAAGAATTAAAAGGGTCATTAGAGATTAAAAATGCACCTCATGCTTGTTAAGAGATTAGAATTCCTATTAAGTCTACACCTTATGCTTATATGCATGGATGGATTTATAAGTATAGAGAGACAAGCTTGTATCGACAACCTTCGTCACCATAAGGAAAGAAGAGTTTTGTATAAGACATTTAAGTGGTGATAAATAGATTATAACCAATAAAGCATGAATAGCTTAAAAGATTGTTGCAATTCTTTTGAAAGGGTTTAGAACATGTTTTACATCTTAAGTAAAGGTTTGAGTTTGGTTTGTTCAGAAATGGGATTAGAGGAACAAAATCGTGTTTCAACACACTTTTGTTCAGTCCGAGTAGGTACAGACAGTACTGACACACTTTCATAAAATGGCCATAAATTGCAATCGAAAACTCGAAATTGAGCACCATTTTTTTTGTTAGAACTGGAACTCGTATATATTTCTAATTCTAACTGTATAAGCCTTGAAGTTCAATTTTTTTTTAGTAAAGTATAAATGTCAGTTTTACATTGACCTAAAAACTGTTAACTTTGGACAGTTGAAATTTCGTCATTCAAACACTATTTCGATGAATGAAATATAGAGTTTATGAAGTCTAGTTTCTTTTGGCATAAATCGCACCTGTAAATTCTGAGTATAATAATACCAGTATTCTTTAGAAGTGGTCTCGGCAGTGAGAATTTGAGGTGAAAAGTGAACCAATATTTTCGGATGAGCTCTAATGTTTAAGACAATTTTGAATAAATTTAAAACTTATCAAAGGCATGCTTAACATCTCATTTTGCATGTGAATGAGATCTTTAGACCTCATATTGAGTTACAATAAGGTTAGTTATGGTTATGTTTTGTAATCTAAGTGTTAAAAAGGTTGGACAATTGGATATTGAACCTAGAAAGTGAGTGTTTGGCTCAAGTTTTTGTTGTACAAAGAACTTAGCTAATGTCTCTATATTGTGATGCCTATACTTTCATTTATGTCAAAGTATGTTAAATATACGAAATAGAAATCATGATTTATGAATTGTTTTGCGATATAAGAATCCATGGGAAGTGTATTCCTTGGGATGAGAAAAAAATGTATTTTAGTTCCATAGCATGGATATGAATGTGGAGCGCTGCCGCATTAGAAGTATAATGATATCACATATAAATGGTCAAAACTCCAAATTGAGAATTGAAATGGTCATACCACCAAATTTAGCATTGATGTAACTTCAGTTTCTTTGGAAATGGTAAGATCTTTGGCTCAAGAAGAGGGGGTTGATCCGTATCATCGAAATAGCCCTTGAAAATGATCAAAACCCTGCACTCTCTATAGGCTGAGATATTTGGGATAACGGTCATAGCAATTCCTAGTTGGGAGATAAAAACAACCTCAGAAGTGATGACAACATATTATATATCTTTTGATATGCAGTTATGATGCTGTTTACATCTTGTATGAGAGAATTGAGATATAAATTGTTAATACTTCTATTTTAAGAGATGTATTGTGATATCTCAAGAATTGTTATTGCTATAACTCTATTAAGAGGAAAATGTTTTGAACACAAGAGATTGAAAATGTGGTTATCAAGATTTTCCCATAAACTGCTTCTGCGTGCAAGTTTATATTGATAGTTAGCTAGTGTTTGTGAGCACATTGATATATATAGCTCATCTTCACACGGTTTGACAAATTTGATGGGCTTGATGACTAGGAGCAATCTTGGAGAAGGTCCATTGTGTACATAGCTTAACGTAGATGTTGGATGAGTTCTCGTTTTGTGTAGTATATATCCCAACACACTCGTATCCTGATTTGAGGCGAGAATTCTCTAGTTTTAAAAATGATTGAAAATAAAGCTGACTTTTGATAGTTTAAAAAAAAGTTTCTAGCCTCCCCACACGGAGGATAAATAGAAATCCCGATTTTTGCTATGCAACCCATTAAATTTAGTAAACAACAACAGGATATTATACATATAATTATTAGATGTTTAAGGCATGTCCTGTACCCATACTTACATCAAACTATTGTATATGTACCCAGAAGTTGAAGACCTAGGACGGTCCAACATATACACATATATCATGAGCCTAATGCTCGTATCCAACCCATGTAACATAGGAGGTAAAGATTTGAAATGATGAGAAAACAAAAAAAAAAAAACAATGGCCTAAAAAATCCACTCACTACAAGTCTTTGTCTCAATTATTTGGAGCCTGCTACACGAATCAATGTCGTCCAATTAATTTTATTTGAGATTGACTTAAAGTGGTACAAACCAAGAAAAAGAGTTATGCAGAAGTCGGAGATCAAGTATTCCAGTGAGTATCACCTTGGGAGGGTGTGATCAAAACTTTTCTTATCACTTCAACCAATGCCAGGAGGAAAGGTCTTTTTGGTATTATGAATTCTATGGACGACAACCACTTCTTACGTCAATAGGGGTTAGGACAAGGGATAACTACCCTAGTACATCCTGCCAAAGAGAAGACACCTTAGGGCTTTAGGAAAATATGAACGTTAGCCGAACAAGTCCAACAACGAAACAACTAAGTCTAACAACGAAACAACCAAGTCTTCCGCCATTCTCTTATCTTTACCTCTATTTCTTTACCACTTTCTATGCGGATCAAACCAATCCTCATCTACGATACACATGATCATACCAATCAAATGGTTTTTCTTAGTTAAAGAAAAATTAAACATTTTGGTTACACTCATTTTCTAAAAATAGTTTTCCTAGTTAAAGAAAAACTAAACATTTTAGTTACACTCATTTTCTAAACACGGCTATTTTAATGGCTCAACATTTGGTACCATACATAATAACACGTCTTATAGTTGTCCTATAAATTTTTTTTTTTATCAGCAAATACACACGCACCCACTTAGAGGTGAAATTCAATCGATTCGATCGGTGCTTAAAGAATATTTTCCACTGAACCGACTGTTTTGGCTCCATGCATTAGCCAATCAATTTTGATCGATCAGTGGGAGAAATCGAGTCGACCGCATGGAATTTCAAAGCAGAATGGTCCGGCCGGTGCATTTTGATTTGCAACAACAGAGAAAGCAACAATTCACATCATGTAACACCCCGACCTTTCACATGGCAACGATATTGTCCACTTTGGGCAAAACCCTCACGGTTTTGTTCTTCCCAGGGGGTCACCCATCCTTAGATTGCTCCCACCTAAGTACGCTTAATTGCGGAGTTCTGCTAGACTTTCTACCATATAAGAAAAAGCCTTGATGCTATGTAGGGTATAAGGTTTTTCCTTTATAGCTCAGGAACTCCCTCTCCCTTTCCGATGTGAGATACTAGGACATTACACATTACTTCTGAGAAAATACGAAACGAAGGCAATGGTTTTACTAAGCCAAAAGATGAAGAAATAGAAAAAGCTATGAACAAAACGACAGAGCTTGAAGACTTCATGAGAAGAATGAAGGCTAAGAACCAAACGCGGCAAAGTTTGGCAAAGCAAACAAGGCCATAGTCATGCCTCTGAACAATACAAACTATCAATTCATCAATATTTAACAAACATGTGAACACAAAAATTGTGAAAAACATAAAATGCCGAGAATCGAATATTACCTTAATGGATGGCAGATGACTGGATGAGGGCTATTTGAGCAAGAAGCCAGGAATGAGAGACATGAGACGAGTGGCGCAGATGAGAAAAGCAATTATTTGTCTTTTTTGGTGCAAATGAGATGAGCAGCTATAAATGTGAAGATTGAGAAATGTTTTACTTTTAGAGTTAGACATCGTATGGTTTCAAAGGGATAGAATTATTCTATGTTGGCAAGAGTATGGGAGTGGGAGGGGGTTGTGTTTAATGTTTAATGGTTATTAAATTTGGTTGGTTTGGTCAATATTATTTAAAATTCATTAACCACCGAAACAAAGCTGAAGGTTAGAATTTTTTCATCTATAAGAACGGAAGCTAATCGTTCCTATCAAACAACCGACCATGTGTTATCAATTTGGTTCGAAATGGCCAATCGGTTCGGTTATTTCAAAATAAATTACACCCCTATACCCACTCTCACACATTGCACCTCACAAGATTTGAACTCCCCACCTCCTAAGCAGTCCTATCAAGATTTTCCTCATCTTAACAAGAATTTTAGAATTGCATAACATTCATAATGCATAACATTCATAACATTCATTCCACCTTTGGTCCTCTATAAATAATTAACCCAAAAAATCAAAAATCCTTATTTTTAGGTTTCCTTGCCCACCAAATTTTACTCCATCTTCATCTCAATTTATAGTTTGCCTAAACTTTCACTCCATACAATTCTGTAGTAGTCCTACTTGGCATGAACCCTTCAAAATCTATAGTTCACTCCTCTTGTTTACAAATACATACACCACATGCTATTATCTTGAAGGTCCCTACTATGTCCATACAAATAAATGCAATGTTCAGTCCTCTTGTTTGCAGAGGATATCAGCTTGAAGGTCCCTAGCACGTCCATCCAAAATATATGCAAAAGGGTAAGGACTTGGTGTTAATTCTCAATGTATACCTACTGTTATTGGAAATCCTCTTATATTCTCCTTTCATTGTTCTCACTCTAGTCACAACTCCATCGTGTATGTCTTTATCTACATCAATATACCTAATTGATACTCGTTTTTCTAAACATCTTAATAAGAAAGTAACTTTCTATTCAAAAGTGGCAATAAGAAAATGCCACTCATGAAGATATAAAGCACCCAATTTTTTATAGAACCGAAGAAGAGAAGGCAACACGAAAATGAAATCTAGCGACCTAAACAACAAAATCAAGAGATGTTACAACGACAAATTAACAAGGACAGTTAATATATACCAAGAAACAAAAAACTTGTTCCCATTGAAACAAATAACAATTTTCGTTTCTTAAGAGACCTAAACAAAACATTAGTCTAATAGCAAGACTTTAGTATTTCCATCAAAAGAAACAAGAAGATATTGAAATGCATCGAAATAATAAGTTGTGTGGAACAAATTTATGATTTTGATAAAATCTTTAATTTTTTTGAGAAAATGATAGGTCAGATTTAACGGCATTAATAAATGTTATTATTATTTAGAGTACTATTATTACTAATTCTTTCTTATTCTAGCCAGTTGAAGGTCCTTTAGTGGTACGTAGGTAGCGAGTTTTCTTATACTCCGAACAAATAGCTGCTATCTTGCCTTTCTCCCAACTGTGTTGTACCTATAGCATGCATCTAGCATCTTGCTTTGTGCCCGCTAGCCAACACCTTTCCAGTTCTAAGATCTTATTTTTGGGGGTCCCATACACTTGAGAATCATTCACACGTGTTGATTAATTGTTTTAGTTGATAAATAAATAAAAATTGTGTTTATAGAAATATTTACTTGTATATTTTACACTAGTTTTTTTAATGGAAGGGAAGTACAAATCTTAGTATGTTTATTAATCAATTATTAGTACTTTATAAATTAGGATTTGTATTAGTTTATTTGCCACACATGTTTATGCATGTTCAACTTATGGTTGTCTTGTCACTTCGAAAATGCTTCCAAAAACATTTCCCTCTCCATGCTAATCAAAACAACACAAAATGAGATTTTGCGCAATTCAGACAAGCATGTGGCAACATATCCATAGACATGGTTGGAGTATACGGATTACAATTGTACTGTTTGGCCAAGTAATAAGGAGACTCCACATAGGAGCTGGGTTTCTACCAGATATTGATCAATGGAAAAATTCTTATGCTGACATTTTTAAAATAATCTTTCCATTTGAAAAGTGACACGCGCATGGCTGACACAAGTTGGATGCTTATGAAAACTCAGATTATTCAATCAAACCTTTGGGTACATTTCTACACTGTTAGAGTTTATTTAGTTTATTTTTGTTAGAATTTATTTAGTTGATTTCTTCTATGTTTAACTAAGTAGTTTTGTAATTCTTTATATGTGACTCATATATATATATATATACGCTGTGGAGTGTAGAGTCTATTTTTGGGTCTCTCGATTGTCACGCTAATTCTCAGTTAGAATATCTCTGTCGTTCTACCTTCTTCTCTCATTTCAACCCTAAATTACTATTTTATAATTCAACTTACACAAACACAGTTATGTTTCATAGAACACACTGGAAACGCCATATACAGTATACTTGTAATTATACCAATATAAGTTAAAAAGCATAATACACAACAATAATTATATTTTCAGTACCTGCTCATATGTGAAAGCAATTCGTTTGTTGGCAGAAGCACTATCTATTCTTTGAGGGTTTCCTCTGAAATATGCGTTATCAGATTAAAATCAGAAATATACTCAAAGTGAACTTTGTAGCGATAAAATCACAAATTCATTCCTCAATAGTTGCAAAGAGACTGATTTGTCCTTCACAACAGCAAACGACATCGAATACCCCAATTTTCAGCATAACAAGCCAACATCCAATACCAGAAGAAAGAAAAGAAATAAGGCAAGACAAGGATGGTGAGACAAATGAGCAGCAAGACTAGAATGGGCAGGCCTTGGAATGAAATTACTCCTCAGAACTTGAATTTAGCACCAATAGATGAAAAAGATCAAGAACGTAACAAAATAGAGCTAAACAAATTATAAAATGGTGTTCTCATGTACAACTTTAAGAAAGTAAGAAAACAACAAAGCAGCTCCATTAACGACTACTTGTAGGACTACCAAGGGTCTTACAGAGTGCCCAAGCCAAATGACCTTTGAATGGCATAGTTTGAGGCCAGCGCTAGATTCCCTGTAGAATTAAGTTGGACATGGCATGCTGGCCTAATTACCTCTCCATGGCTATCATTTACAAAGCCAAAATACCAATTTAGATGTCTGTTCTATGTTTTTTGGGGGGGGGGGTTAGAGAGTTAATGAGATATTTGGAGGTAATATTATCTGCCTTCATCATGACAGCATGGCCAAACTATTTAAAGAGCAAGCAAACTGTGAAATGATTATGTTCACCAAAAACAAACAGGTGTCTTTTTATATCAAATAAGCCTGGGATATCTTAGATTGTCCGACATCACCCATTGAGAGGCCTCTCTGTGTAGTTTATAAGGGGCTCAGTTTCTCCTTTCCTTAACACCTAGATTTTAAGGAGTTGTGTGGACTAGGTTTTTTAACATGGTATCAGAGCTTTAGTTTCATGAGGTCTTGGGTTCAAATTTCGTGATGTATTTTCCTATTATATTTGTTATTGTGCACTTTATGTGTTAGTGCACCTGTTCAGTTTGTTCACCCCTCCACGTGTGAGATAGGGTCACATGTGATGAGAAATGTTGGATAGTTTGATATACATTATTGGGAAAGATTTCGTAACATCTTGAATTGTCCCACATCGCCCATTGAGAGGCCCCTCTGTGTGACTTATAAGGATCAGTTTCTCCTTTCCTTAACACCTGAATTTTACGGAGTTGTGTGAGCTGGATTTTCCAACTTGGTATTAGAGCTGGGTTGCTATTCTCTTAGCGTGCTGAGTATCTAGCTGCTGTGGTCCAAGGGGTGTCTTGAATTATCCCACATCGCCCATTGAGAAGCCCCTCTGTGTGGTTTATAAGGCTCAGTTACTTCTTTACTTAACACTTGAGTTTTAAGGAGTTGTGTAGGCTGAACTTTTCAACTGGATAAAGGTATGCAGAGACATGAACCCTACATCAAGCTCATAAGTACCACTAACTATGTTACATGGAAGTTGTTAAATATGTTTCAAGTAATTGTCCTTGTGAGACAGACAATTGTTAATACCATGTATATCCCTTAATTTGTGAGAGTAAGAAACTGTTAAGATCGAAAATTCTACTTACCTTCTTACAAACTAAAGGATATACTTAGTAATAAAAATTTATCATACTAACAAGCACCTCACTTTCTCTCCATTGCTTCCCAATTTTAGAGGGAAAGAGAAGTGATGAAATTGTGGGTTGTCTAATCCCTTGCCAACCCCTCGGTACAATACCCATCTTTTCTTAAAACATAAAATCCAAAAGAGGTGCAATGTAAAAGCTAATGAGGTCAACTTCACGTAGCTACCGATAACACTCCACCCCCAATTTTTTAGGTTCAGTTTTGCACAGGATTGAAACATGTGCCCTACCCTGAGATTATACACCTTATGATCATCACATAATTTCACATCAAAACGCTATCAAAATCGATCATAAACGACGGTCAAAGACGTGCCCTTTTTCTCATCTGAATCAATATAATCTCCTCCAATTTGCATTGTGTGATCAACAAGTTTCATAATTTTTGCCTGTGGTACCATCTTAGTGCAAGGGAAAGGATGACATGACTTGTGCATGTTTCATTGCCTAGTTAACCCAATCAGGAGGGAGAACCAGTGAGATGATCCATAATATCAACCAAATTGTAAACTTGTATTGTCTTTCTGCCGTTCTGGTATAACAATTGCCCACTGACCAAACATCACATTTAAGGTTCGTAACTCCATATTAAAGAAACTAGCCTTTTGGATTTGGAACTATTATTTTGGGACATATCGAAAAGGAAACATGGACCATTGTTTAGGGACGGAGGGAGTAATTCGTATCCATTTTGCATTTCATAAAGCAAGAGGCATAAAATGGACAAGTACTTGCATGATGTGACAGGATAACAACTCTACCACTTGGAGGTTAATACGAAAGCTATTAGGCAAGCTAAATTTTATGGTATAGATTGTCCAAAAAATAACCAAACTAAACCAACCCAAACCAAACTAAGCCTTTATCCCAATCAACTGGAGTCAGTTACATGGTTTCTTTTACACTATTATACTCTGTTAAGTAATTGTTCAAAAAATACGAAATGAAAATTGATTACAATTCAGACAAACAAAGTTATTGAGATGGATGTGTGGTAGAGATGAAGGGATTGAATAAAAAAATGGTTTGATCAAAATTAAATTAAGGGATCGAATAAAAAAATGATTTGATAAAAATTAAAGATAATATAGAAGAAAGGCACTTGAGATGGTCCATTCATGTGCAATCTAAGTTGTCTCAAAGCGTATGATCATGTGCAACATAAACCACCAAACACACCCTTCATGGAACATGCTTTGATTCAAGAAGGAACCAAAACAACAAGAGAGGCAACATATACTTTATTAAGAAGACTATTTTCCCAATTCAAATATATATATACACACAAAGGGAGACATAAACCTTTTCATAGGAAGAAAATCCCAACCAAGTGTCCCATGAACCAGAATGTCTCCAAGGGATACAACTTTATTAGTATCATAGAAATCTCACAGGAAAATGCACAGGTAAAAGGCTTTTTCTTTACAGGTAACATAGGTAAAAGACATTGCCTCCAAAATATATTCAAAACCTATTAAAAATTGTCTAAATCAAGTGTAAAATCATGCCGAATAAAGTGGAGAAAGGTTATCCTTCTTACTTTTCGAATGCCAGAAACCTTTTCCATGCCATCCATTGCAGTTCTTCCTGTAGGAGCATAATAACAGATTTCATTCACCCAATAGCATAAGCAATGTAATTATAATTATCTTCCTGGTATGGACCAAACCAAATTAAGCCTTTGTCCTAAGCACTTGGAGTCGGCTATATGAATCATTTTATGTCATTCTACTTTGTTAAAGCCATATTTTCAGTTAGGTTCAATAAATTTATATCTTGTATTAACATAGCATCCCATGTCAATTTAAGTAAGCCCTCCCTATAGTGTTTCCAGTACCCATAATCTTATCACTTTTCTTTAATAATGCATCAACTGATGAACATGCTAGGAAAATTCAAAAGCAATACAATTCCTTGAAGTTCTAGCGTTAATTGTTATAGCAATAGAAAAAAGGCAGACAAGTGAATCACATGCAATATTGTCAAATTTGAAAGTCAATAGTGCTCTTATAGACAAGCGAGCCTTGAAAAAGAAAAAAGAAAAATCACAACTCAAGTGGGAAGAAGAGAGCATATAATGGGACACTTGGTTCCAAATTTCTGAGTGCTCAATCAAATAAAGTGCAAACTTTCAAGAAACCTTCAAGAGTTCAAGTTAAGTGAATGAATAAGACTCCAGACTCCAATACTATAATGGGACAAATATTGAACAGTAACGGACCTAACAGTGAGTAATCTTAAAGGAGATTGCAAAAAGGAAGCAAAGAATTACCTTGTGAGAACCAGATGGTGGCACAGCAAGCATATCCCAATCAATTTCGTCAACATATTTCTTCCGCTCCCTATAGACGGCCCTTGCACTGTTATATTTTGGCTGATACTCAGATAATAATCCTTTCGCCTGCATAATGTCATAAAATCATATCACAATTTCATATAAACATAACATAAAATACAAATGGTAAATTGTTAACCAAGACTTCAAACATAAGTTTTGTACATTAATTTAGGCCAGCATCTCCTAACTCATATTGAATGAGACATTTACCAAACAAGTGAGAACAAATCCTAAACATCATCCACGAATTACCCATGATGATAAAGTTTGGTGACTTTACAATCTTCCCAATATTTTAACTGTGTTTATTCCTATTTAAAAGGGAAAAAAAATTCACCAGATTCCAGATCAGCACGTGTAATAGTTTAGCTAGACCACTTCATTAATGTAACACAGTTGACTATAAAAGTAAATTCGTTCATACACCAAATAAGTAGTAATTGTTTCTTGTATGACATCCAATAACCCATGTCAGTCAACAGCTGGGCCGCCAAGAAGCTATTTCAGTAACAAGAAAGTTACATTTCTATCACATTTGTAATTCAAAACCAAAGAGTTACCAGAGCACGGCTGACAGAATTTTCAAAATTTTCATAGTCCTTCCAAAGCTGTTCAACAAGATGGGTGGGAGTAACTATAGCTTTTTGATATGCTTTCCTTACAGCAGTCATTCGTTGCGACTCTTCTTGTGTGGTTTGAGCCTGCACGATAATCTTATAAGATTAGTAAATGGAAATAGTGAAAAGAAACAGAAAAGTAGTTAACAAAGTGTGCTGCTGTCTGTATATAAGGAAGCATATAACAGACCGGCATGGATTTTAAGAATGTAATGTACTCCATCCACACAGGCCCCGATGTAATGTCAGCTCCTGTTAACACATTGCAAAAAGTATCATCAAAAAAGTCTTTAAAAAGTCAATGAAATTTTCCACTTATCAAATTCTAGTTTGCAACCATGTTAAAAATCTAGGGGATACGCCTTTTACGAAGGTGAATTTGATCCCTAGGGAAAAGGCCCGGCTTTAAAACGGTACCGTGGTGGCTTTAATGCTCAAGGTTCAAGGAACAGCCCTGGTGTGGTCAAGTGACTTGAACCAGATCAACTTAAGAAAAACTTCGTGGTGACTCTAAATTCGATGTTGCATCTAGTAGGCCAAAGATATCCTGCGTTTTTTATTGCGGCACTAGATATATTTTTATGATCATGGTTCCTACGGAATATAGATGATTATGTTGTTATCACTATTGTGGTGCTAGTTTTTATGGTGAAACTTGATATATTGGTTACTTGTTATTAACTAGAAGATCGTATAGATTTATCTATTTCATTGAAAATATAAATTTTGACAAAAGAAAAGATGATTTATGTTACCAAATGGTTTTGTACCGTTTATCATATACTATGATCATGTTTCAATTATATATATATTTTGGATATCCCTTGTTGAGTCACCAATTGCCCCCAAAAACTTAAACTGTTAGGAAATGTGTCCAATAATGTATATTAATCTATTCAACACTCCCCCTCAAGTGCGACTCTGTCTTACACGTGGAGAGAGGAACAAACTGAACAGGTGCACCAACACACAGAGTGCACAATAACAAATATAACAAGAAAATACATCACGAGACTTGAACCCAAGACCTCATGAAACTAGAGTTCTGATACCATGTTAATTCACCAATTGTCCCAAAAGCTTAAGCAGTTAAAAAATTGGCTCAATAATGTATGTCAAGCTATTCAACATCCCGTTTTAGAACTATAATCTACTATGCATGCTTCCCACTCACCGTGCTGTGGGATGATGTTATATTTAACATTTTTAGTTGATCAATCAAGATACTAATGGAAAACTCTGTTATGTCTTGGGACCCAGTATTAGTGACCACTTAGGAGTTTAATTTTATTTTGCATATTTCTTTTAGCCAAATATCATTTTGATTGACTAGTTGACTTATACATGGATGATATTTTAATGAAGTTATTTGTGACCTCTTATCAAAAGTGTACGATTCACGATACGTATCGCACAATTCGGTTCGATACATCTAACAATCGATTCGTATTGGTGGGGTGAATCGACAAAAGTAAGAATAGTACGATTCACGATATGTATCACACGATTTGATACGATTCGGTTCGATAAATTAAGGAATCGATTCAATACCAAGCA
>JAOTRH010000020.1:1025905-1037834 GCA_034768845.1 Heliamphora exappendiculata | reverse complement strand
TTATAGTTTAATAACTAATAAAATAATAAAGTTATATTTATATAATATAATAAAGTAGTAACTAGTTTATAGTTTAATTTCAAAACTTATTATTATAATTTTAATACATTAGTTTATAATATATAAACTAATAAACTTTAAGTTCATAGTATAACATAATAAACTTTAAGTTTATAATTTTTAAGTTAATATATTAACTACTACTAATAATATAATAAACTAACATTATATTATAAATTTATAAACCAAATAACTATAAAAATAAAAAAAATACAAATTAAACAAAAAAAAATCCAAAAAAATCAAGACCCGCCCAAAAGCCCGGGCCCGAGGCCTTTACCCCTCGAGCCTAAGCTGACCCTCGGAAAAAAGCCAGACCCAAAGAATTGGCAGGAGTTCGGCCGGCCCGGGTCGGGCTTGGCCCGCCCGAACCACGACCGGGCCAGTTCGGGCCAAAATTACACCCTCACATAGGGTGTAAACCGAATTCTACTCCGATGGATCTAAATCTTAAATTTTCAGCTGAATCTGGAGAGTTAATTCATAATCCATCTATGCAACAATGTCTTGTTGGTCAACTCATTGAATTAACTAATACTAGATCAAACCTGACTTTTGCAGTAAGTGTGGTAAGCTATGAAGTACGTGCGCAGGTACGTGGTACGGGTACGGTATGATGCTGGCACGCCAGTACGATGTAATTTAAAAACATAAGGTATGGGTATGCCTGTAGTACAGCGGTAAATTATTTAATTTTTGTACCTTTTAGTCTTACACTACATATATGCTAAATCCAAATTTATTTTTTGCTTGTGAAAGAAAAAAATAAATGTTAGATCATATACGCATTGTTGTCCTAAGGCTGTGTCATTGGCAATTGCTAGTTGGGACTGCAAATGACAAATACTTGTTGGACTGGATAACAATTGCTATGGCAACCATATTGGTTGAAAGTAGTTTTCTGCAGTTACAAAACCTAAGTAAAAGTACCAAAAGATGTATTTTTCACACAAATTTAAAATTTTAACATTTTTATTAAATTAAAGAATCTAACTCATGTTTTCTAATACTCAAATTTATTTTTATATTAAAAGAGGTAATATATTATTTACTCTAGTACTTCTTTAATTTTTAAAAATTTCATATAAGTCCTAGCATATCTATTCACATACCCAAAACGTACCACTGTCGCACCCAAAGCACATCAATAGCACACCCAAAACGTACCGGTGCCGTACCCAACAATTGGAAAAGTATTTGGTACTTTCGCGCCATACCCGGTATGTACCGATGCTGTACCCGTACCTGATACGTGTACAGCACCATTTCCAAAGTACTCGTGCTTCATAGGTGGTATGTTAATTTATACATGCTCCCCATAAGACTCATATAGATGCAGTCTATCATATCTTGAGATACCATAAGACCTATTCTGGTCTTGACTTATTCTTCTCTGTCAATATTCAATCTAGACTTATATGTTTCACTAATGCTGATTATGCTGGACTTAAAACTGACTGACGCTCTACCTCTGGCCTTTATATTTTCTATGGCCATCATCTTATATCATGAAAAAGTAAGAAGCAGGCAGATGTTTTAAGATTTTCAGCTAAGGCCGAGCATCTAATAATGACTTGGGGCATATGAGAAATACTTCAGCTTTGGTCTATTCTTGTTTAGCTAGGCTTTGAGGAAAAGGAATCATTCCTATTATTTTATGATAACAAATCTGCCATTATGTTTGTTTCAAATTCAATTCTTCATGTTGATTAAGCATATAAAAGTAGGCATTCACTTTATTCGGAAAAAAGTTCAAGCAAGCAGTTCGAACTCCTCATTTGTCCCTTTATCCGAACAAACTGCGGATATTTTTACTAAGTCAGTAGAACCATCTCTACTCCAATCCTCCATTGTCAAGTTTACTTCTTGCGGATCAAGGGGCAAATAAATGGAACATTGATGCATAATCTTTGCTCCAGCTTGAAAGGAAGTGTTGGAACTAATACATGTTAGAAAATTAGGATCCCTTAATTTATGATTTTATCTTAGGCTTATTTCTTGCCTTTAATTCATATTTTTCTTTCCTTTTATAAACCTATTCTATTAATATAAATAAATGGTTATTGCTCATTATAAGACAAATCAAATTTACAGAATTCTTTTCATTTACTCTCCGACATATGTCAAACACTCGCCCAAATGTGTCTTATTATGTTTTAATTTGTTAAAGAACAAACATGTTTTAGACGCTTAGATTGCATGCATGCTTATCACTCGTACAGAGATGAAATATGTTATGAGTTTGAAAAAATCAATCTCTTTTTCTTTTATAAGAAATTTTTCATAAAAAGGCATCAAGGAAATGCCACCTTAAAAAAGAAAGATCCCAAATAACACGGGAGACGATCCAAACTCCCACAAGAAAAATAATTGCGAAGATAAAAACTATTAAGTCAACCGCCTCATCGACCAAAGGTGTTCCCACACTCTGATAACTAACTAGATAAATTACAAACAATAACACTCTTCAATCTATGTAACGACAACTCGACACCTTCAAAATATCTCATGTTTCGTTCCAATCAGGTCAACCAAAACAAACACAAATGTATGAATGACCACACCATACTCCAGCTCCCCTCCACCCTCCACCCTCTCACGAAATATCAGTCACCTTCTTTTAAAAAATCCACACCGCTCCAAAGAGCATCAAGGCAAAACTCTGTAACTCTAAGGTGAAGTCACAACGGATAAACCAGTGGAAAAAAACAAGCCAATTCTCGATCCTTCTTACAGACACAATACTAGTTAGCTCACATGTGGTCCCAAACTAAGTTATCAATATTCAAAATCTTTGAATGCATTGCAGCCTAATCAAAGAACGCCACTTTAAAAGGGGGTCTCGCCTTTCAGAAACTACTCTACGGGATGGAGTGTAGCGCCCTACCTTCTATTCCATATCAAAGAGAAAGGTGTGCTAAGGTCGTTTACATATACAAATGCGACGAAATACATATTTTACTAATATGATTTTTGGAGCGCAATGTAAAGCTTCAACGAAGGTTGCTGTGGACATTTTAAGCGCAAGTCATCACAAATGATGTTAGAGCCTAACCCCGGTTTACGTGAAAAAGTAGGCCATTGCCCTTGTGGAGTGTTCTTGGATTGTGTAGAGTACAACGAAGACGTCATTACTTAAATATATATATGAACGCAACGAGATACATAAGTAACTTACTATTATGGTTTTTCGGGCGCATTATCAAGCTTTAATAGAGGTTGTTGTGGACATTTCGAATGCAGGTCATGACAAGGATGCCCTGCTACTTCTCAGCAACATCTATAGAAAGACTTAAGACACTAAATCTCCGACTGCGGTCACCTTTCCATCTAATTATGTCCACCACTCCACTCCCTCTGCTAAGGTCGTACAAAGTCCCCAAAATGCTTAGCAGCTAGTCCAACTCTCAATTTTGCACCTCTCCCCAGCTCAATATCCAAAAATCAAATTCCGAAGTTCCTCAAAACATATTCTGCAACAGTAGCCCCTCTATCTGTGGGCAAAGAAAACAATATCAGAAAAGGTCCTTCAGAGAGCCCTGTCACCACACCAGATATCAAACCACAAGCTCACTCTCTCCCCATTCCCAACCTCGACAAAGATATGCTTAGAGAATTCATCCCAAGCCTTGATAATATTCTTTTCCACAAGCCTCTGTTATAAGATGAAGATAGTTGTGAGGTACCCCAATCTCCCCTCAACAAACCCTATTTGCCCTACATGACCTTCCTCCAAAGGATTTCCCTTTCCAACACAAATCTCCACAACCATTCTCATAATAGCGATGTATTAAAAGTAATCATCCTCCTGATGGCGAGGTCTCCATCCCAAGGGAGCAAATAGTACTTCAATCAAACAAATGATATCTAAATTCGTCTCCAATCCCACCCCAAAGGATCTCTCTCTGAAGCTTGTAATTTCGCCCAAAAAATCACAAAATAGTATGAATAGATAAAAGGTATGACAGGAGACTAGATAAAGTATTCCTGAGTAGTGTTAGCGCACCCTCTTGAAATGGTAATGCGACTTCCACTTAATCAACCTCTTCTAAAAACTCTCTAAGACCCCACCCCCCATATAGCTTTGGCCATGAAGGGTGCCCCCAAAAGGAAGGCCTAAGTAGGTAACTGCAAGGGCCCTAATCTTGCACCCGAGAATAGTAGCCAAGCTTTCGATATTCAGAACATCACCAATTGGGATAATCTCTGACTTTGCCTAGCGTTAAAGCAAAGGAGGACACATCAAATCAAGATCGATAGGTTCAGGTAACGAAGGTTTCAAGATTTCTGCAAAAAAGGCATAAGAATCCATTCCCTGCCAGCCTCCGTGATACTCCACAAGGCACTTGCGAAACAAGTGTGTCATCAGTATAAAAAAGGTGGGAAATGGATAACAGGTAATCATGAATTGTGCCAACCTCAAACCCGTGCCACAAACCACTCCGAACTACTTTACAAATCAACCTACTAAACACTTCACAATAATAAAGAGTAGAGGTGACAGGAGATATCCGCGTCTTAGCCACCTCAAAGTCTAAAAATAACCTGTTAGGGTCATATTTACCAAAAATTGTGAGAAAAACTGACAAGATATAGAACTGAAACTGTTGTCTCCATCTCTCTCCAAATTCCATTCTTTGCAAAACGTAAAGAAAGAATTTCCAATTCACCTGGTCATAGGGATTCTAGATGTCTAGCTTGCCAATAACCCCAGGACTCCACTTCTAGGACTAGAATCAACTAGGGTTACTAGAAATCGCCACAGCAGTAGCGGTACGGCTTCGGTTTCTCTAACTCTAATGATAGAGATAACCAAGAAAAATTGTCAAGTCACCAGTAGTCCCAAAATTTTAAGTTGTTAGGAAATGAACCCAAAATGTATATCAAACTATTCAACACTCATCCTCACGTATAACCATGTCTCGCACGTGAAGAAACAACCAAGCTAAATTGAACAAGTGCACCAACACATAGAGTGCATAACAACAAATATAATAAGAAAACACATTACGAGACTTGAACCCAAGATCTCGTGAAATCAAAAATTTGATACCATGTTAAGTCACCAATTGTCTCAAAAATTTAAACTATTAGGAAATGGACCCAACAATGTATATCAAGCTATCCAACAAAAACCAAACTAAGGTTTTGTCCCAATCAACTAGGGTTAGCAGCATGAATCATTTTATACAATTTTGCTATGCTAAGGGCCATATCTCAAATTAAATTCAATAAGTTTATATATTTTCTTAATACGACATTCCATATCAATTTAGATCTACCAATTCCTCTAGTATTTCCATTACCTATGATCTCGTTGCTTTTTTTTTTTTACTAGTGCACCAACTAATCTACGTTGTATGTGTTCAAATCACCTTAATCTATTTTCTCTCAACTTGCGATTATTCGTTCGACCCCTATCATTCTACGAATCTTTTCATTTCTAATTTTATCTTTTCTAGTGCCCAAAAAAACAATGGAGGGAGAGCCAAAGATGGAGGGTGAGCATATGAGACGCAAAAGATGAGCGAGAGATGGTAAGAGTTGGATCTGTTGGACACCGCTGCAAGTGATGAGAGTGAAAGCCTCCATCACCATTGCCGTTAGCGTAAGCCTCCACGGCTCCCCGTCGCTACTATCGTTGTGAGATCGTTGGAGCTGTCATCGTTGTGAGCCTCCTCCATTGCATTGTCGTCAAGCCCATCATCGTGAGCATCCTCAATGAGATCGTTGAGGATTGAGGGGAGAAAGAAAAAGCGGGGCTAGGGTTGAGCGGGCATAGAGAGAGGATGAGAGAATGAGAGAATGAGAGAATGAGGGTGAGGGACATGAGTCGGAGCCTCTGAGGTCACTTTCCCAAAATCTAACAAAGGAACATATCGCTTTCCAAAAATAATTTTGTGGAAAACTCAGCTTTGACTTTTGGAGGGTTTAGTAAATTAGCTTCGGTAGGTTCAGGCAACTATGCTGGAAAATATATGCAAACCGTGTACCGAACTAAAAAACAATAAATTTGTTACATAGAAACCAAACAGGCCGAGCTCTTTAGAGAAATTGGCCGGTTCAATCGATTGATTCGGTCTTCATAATAAAACCCAAACCAATCTCAGTTGAATTTCCTCCGCCAAACCCAAATATCCCCTCTAACCTTGGGATTGATCATCTCTAATTGTGCACAATCCAAGGTTATAGAGCCACCCCACCAATGGGGGTCACCTGAGAGGACATCCTCCTCCTCCCAGAGCCCCGTCATTGACCCCAACACATCCTAAGAAGCTCTCTACCCCTCCTTCATTTTGTCACAACTCCCGCAATATCACCACAACACTCTAAACAAGTAGAAGGATCGGGAAACACGATAAGAAAAGTTCACCTGATCACTACCACAAGAAGAAGAGTTCTGTGCGCCCTCGGCATGACTCTGCCAATCACTGCCGCCACAATTTCTACAACTCCCCCTTTTGACTGATCAATCCCTACAAATGGTCCTACAAATGGTGAGAAAAATCTGCACAAGATCGCCATCCCGCCACTAGCTGACGACACTGCCCTTGACTTCATCACCTCCAGAATGGTCGACAACATCACCGGCATCGAAGATGTCGACAAGAATAAAAGAAATTGAGGAAGCTCCAATTCAGGATACAAAGCTGCCTCCGAACTATGCTGGAAAATATATGCAAACCGTGTACCGAACTAAAAAACAATAAATTTGTTACATAGAAACCAAACAGACCGAGCTCTTTAGAGAAATTGGCCGGTTCAATCGATTGATTCGGTCTTCATAATAAAACCCAAACCAATCTCAGTTGAATTTCCTCCGCCAAACCCAAATATCCCCTCTAACCTTGGGATTGATCATCTCTAATTGTGCACAATCCAAGGTTATAGAGCCACCCCACCAATGGGGGTCACCTGAGAGGACATCCTCCTCCTCCCAGAGCCCCGTCATTGACCCCAACACATCCTAAGAAGCTCTCTACCCCTCCTTCATTTTGTCACAACTCCCGCAATATCACCACAACACTCTAAACAAGTAGAAGGATCGGGAAACACGATAAGAAAAGTTCACCTGATCACTACCACAAGAAGAAGAGTTCTGTGCGCCCTCGGCATGACTCTGCCAATCACTGCCGCCACAATTTCTACAACTCCCCCTTTTGACTGATCAATCCCTACAAATGGTCCTACAAATGGTGAGAAAAATCTGCACAAGATCGCCATCCCGCCACTAGCTGACGACACTGCCCTTGACTTCATCACCTCCAGAATGGTCGACAACATCACCGGCATCGAAGATGTCGACAAGAATAAAAGAAATTGAGGAAGCTCCAATTCAGGATACAAAGCTGCCTCCGACCCTGACCCATGACCCGATGGACCACACTTCTCCCAATACCATCTTTCCTCATACATCTAGATCCCGAAGGCCAAAGCAGTAGGTTGGGAATTTTCTGAAGTCCTTTACACACCCAATGCAGCTCCCTCAACAATCTTGGGCCTTGAGTAATTTCTGGTTGGGGTTTCTTCTAGCCGGCCCCACCATCCACAACCCACATAACTGTTTTCTCATCTGCCTGCTCGACCCGTCCACCTCCAACCCTCTTTTGATGGTCCCCTAAGACACTCGTCCTCCCTACCTGCTGCAACAGGCCCAATCCCGAAAATTTGCCAACCTTATTTTGAAACTGAACTTCTCCACCTATCTCCACTCTCGTCGGCATATTCCACTGTCTTCTTTGGTGCCGGCGAATAAAATAAGAACGATATAAATAATATAACAATAGATGATCCCTTTTCCTTCACACTTTTTAAACTTAATACATTTTGCGTTAGATAATGTGTGGATAACTGATGCATGATATATGTGTAAATTTTATAGAATGCAATTATTATGCGATTGATATTGTGCTTGTGTAATCAATGAACAAAAACTTCACATAAGAAAATCTAATCTGCGTGTGGTGTACTTGTGCGATTCTAAATACAATATGTATTCTGTAAGACCGTCAAAAAAATGTCTCAAGACTGTCACACACACAAAAACTTCTCTCTTAGATGTAGTAAATGAGCTCACCTCAATTATTCCTCTTTCCGGGCCAGTAGGAAGAACTCCATAAGGAAACAAATAGAGGTTAAGTCCAACTGCTTCAAATATGTCTTCAAGAAGTGAAATTACTTGTAAAGCAAGAACATCTTGCCGACAATCATCACCAACCTAGATAAAAAGAACTCAGTTTAGCAATGTCTGAAAACAATATAGCTGTATAAAATACACACGCACACACACATATATAGGAGCAAAAACTAGTTAGATTCACTCATCAAACTAGCAATATAAACGATTTTTTGAATCAGGAAGATTTGGGTTGTTGTACTTAAAGAAATAGAAAAAAAAATGAAAAGAGATTAGCTTGAAGAACTGAATGATTCAGCTCCACAAGCATGATCCGATACAAAATAGTAACAAAACAGGGTACCTTGAAGATGCAAGCTTGGGGCTTTATAACATTCCGATCCCCATCCCGATCCACCACATTAAATGTGATCATAATAGGAACTTTTGCTGCTGATTGTAAGGGTATTCCACTGTCAACCTGAATACCTCTGACAAGCTTATTAGGAGCAGTAGGCAGGTAAAGGTCTTCTCCTTCCATTTCAATTTGCTCCAACTCCCTATTTCAAAGATAAGATAATTCATCTTCAAAAGCCACACAACATGATATGATTTTAGTAAACACATCAACAATTGAAAAATACCTCCGAATACCAGCTCGCCGTTCCTCTTTTGGAAGTGGAAAGAGCACACCAGATATTGATGTCACTTTATCAAAGAAATCAAATTCTCTTTGAAACAAGTCAAAAGCCTTGGGAGTAAATCCATCAATTATTCGTTGCCTAACAACGGGCAATAGTGCTTGAAATGAACTATTCTGAAAATAACAAGGATATTACCAAAATGATAATAATAATGATAAGAAGAGGATACGTATAGGATATTAAACAAAGAGTGTCACATTATTGAGAAAAACTAAGGCAGAAAAAATAATTCACAGAGAAGAAAGACCACTTTCAGAAAACCAAATTTAAACAGTTATTTATGCTTATTCACGAAGAACCAGCAATATGGTTACATCACCCCAACTACTTATTTATGCTTATTCAAAAAGTTATGCAGATTGATAATTTTAACAAATAGAAAGAGCCTCATTTGTTCAGAATTTCCTGGTTTCAGAGGCATCAACCATCTTCAAACATGACTACAGTGTGCCTAACTTCAGTTCACGTAAAACACGGGTTATGCTGCAGCCAGGACAAGATTAGCTTACAAAATGACACCAATACTTGCATCCTCATGTACAATCATTTATAAGTTCATTGTAAGTTATGTCCAAACAAATAAAAAGGGGCAACAACCAAGAATCTAATAAAAAATTAAATTAACACGATGTCTAAAACAATGAATAATGATGTTAAGTATTTTGTTTGGATACGCATACCTTCCCAGAGCCTGCATCTTTCCCTGATTCTGGTACTGTCTCACCCTGTTTATTAAAACAGCGAGTCACTTTATGTAAGCTAAACCATGTTCCACATTTTGTTTTGGTAAGCAAAACAAGAACTCATTTGCTTTCATCAATATAATAAGAAATCACAGCCATTTTTTAAAATGCATGACCAAGACAAAATATTCCCCACCTGTAAATGCCATATCAGAATATGAGCAAATATGTCGCTTCTTTGAGTAGCTCTAAGCAAGTAACCTTCCACTAATTGCTGCAAATAGAAAAATTCTACATCAGGCACGCCTAAATTATATACAAACATATAGCATGCAATAGAGCAATGGCAGTATGAATAGTTGCAACTTAGGTGCTCAATCAGGTTGGAGGTCAATTTGATGCAACTCTAAATGGAACACTCTACAAAGTCCAATGCAACCTGGTCTTAAGAAAAGACCAGAGAGCATGGTTTCTGGTCGTCTTGTGTTGGTTAGATGAGTGAGGTCAACTTGGCTTCATTCAATGGCCATTCAGGTATTAAAATATGAACGAGAATGGTGTTTGTGCCCAACCATTCTTATCAGTCCTAAGCTTGATCAGGAAATGGGTAACAAATAAAGTTTTCATGTCGTTGATTTCTATGTTATTGCTTCTTCCATGCAGCCAATTGGTACTCCAAAAATATAACTGACCCGCAATATAGAACCCCTACATGTAATCATTTGCTCGTGCTTGGTCAGGTTAGAGGTCAATTTAAATGAACCCGTCATGAACACAACAAAGCCCAAGACAAAAGGAACTTAAGAAAATAATTTCAGGTTAGCTTATGTCCCCCACCAACATGAACAAAAAATTATAGTTACTGGATAACACATAATTTATTATTTTTCCAAACAATTATCCCTTATTTGGATCTTGCTCCATCTACCAAATTATGTTTGTATCATTTGGTGTAAAGCACGTTTAACAGAAGTTATTAAAATCTTCCACTGTAAAAGCATGTTTGATAAAACTAGAAATTTCTTATTGAAAAAATAGCAATAAATTAGTATTATAATTTAAAACCGTATTTCGACAAGAGTTTTAGTATCCTATGATAAGTTGGGATTCTTTAACTCATACAATCTAAATACTTCTAAGTTTTTTTTTTTTGATAAGTGACCTTTTAAAGTGTTTTAAGTATTAAGCAAACAGATGATTATTAATTACACATAATGAAATGCACTTCATACAAAAATGGCTGAAAATTTTTGAACTCCCCACTAAAGATGTTAGTTCATTTTGAAAAATGGATTGCCCAAATCCCCAACCCAGGTGGCCAAAATTATTATTAAAATATACTCCAAACCATAAGCACCAATACTCTTTGTCCAAACCCACACATGAGCCATGCAAGCTCAATCAATAAGCATCAGTTCTCCTGTCCAAACCCACCAATGATTGACAAAGGATCAATCTATCAGGTTCAACCACTCATAACCGGCTACCCTGCGACTGAATGAGATAAAGATGTAGCTTACAGAAATGGGGGAAGGGGATTATGCATGTGTGCATTAACATGCTAATGAGACAACCCACCTCTTCATCATATCTTAGAGCCTGCACTAGCTGTGGCATGAAAAAGGTTACTCGCTCAGGAGGATAAGACTCCAAAACTCTCAGAACATAAGCCATCACGCGGGGATGACCTTTAAACGATGGAGTGAGAAACTCAAGAGCTTGTGTGATTGAACAAGCAGCCCAGTGTGGCAGTTGTTGCAAAAGTGGTGAGTTTTCATCAACAGCCTTTGGGGTAACAAAATATGGCAATGCCTCAGGTATGCAGCGGAGCTCCAATATATGCAACTGCAATAGATAATAGCCCCGCAGTTAGCTCAACGAACAAGACCCATATGGAGTGAATCAAAACAAAACTGGTAACAGGAAAAAAAGAAATAGCACTTTCAAATGAGATTATGATGTATCCATACTGTAAAGAAAGGTATAATCTTGTACCAAATCAGATGAAAACCTGATTGATAACATGTTAATTTAGAATCCATACTAGAAAACTGCTCAAAAATCTTGGTTGATTTCTTTAAAGAATTAATTCACGGAGAGCACATGACTGCTGAGAAAAAAATTTAAAAAGTATCACATAAATTTGACCGAGCTTTAATTTAGAGAGAGAGAGAGAGAGAGCATGAAAGTGAGATTTGATTATCAGTGGGACGTTGGTTTTGGGTCCACAACATCATTTTGGAATTATTTCTATTAACAATCAATTCTGCTCCCAATAACCCTATTCTAGGTCAATAATTAGAAGCCATTATGTATGCATCAACTCTTTTGTTTGCCAAATGGCTTCATGGATACATCAACTCCTT
>JAOTRH010000020.1:1000049-1021449 GCA_034768845.1 Heliamphora exappendiculata | reverse complement strand
AATAACAAAAAAAACTTAAATTTATAAAAGAAAATGTATGAGAAAATAGAAAACAAAAAGGGAAAATAGCGGGAAGTAGATTAAAAAAAAAGTGTGATTAAATCATTTATTCTCTTTTTTTGTTGGCGCAAAACACTCTTTTTGTAAAAATTGTCACGGATATTCTTTGTTTCCATTTAATCCCTATAAGGCCTTTAAGCTCTATTACTATATTAACACCTAAACCCACTAGCAGAGATAGATAGGATAGAGTCAGGCATTGAGCTCAATAGATGAAGAAGGAGGATGTTGGAGACCTTCTCCTTGACTTGGGATTTCCTCTATTCGTAGAGGAGAAATGAACCAAATAGGAGAATTTTTATATTTCTATACGTGTTTCCTTTTAATCCCTATATAGTTTTACGTAGTAACAAAATATTTGACATTATTCTATATTTGTATGTATTTGGAATTAATTTCTTAATCCAATACTAATGTAGTTTCTATAATCTAATACTCAAAAATGAATATATAGACTTGAAAGATGACAAGTGGTTAATTTGTTCATCTTAGAAACACATAAGAATATACTCGAATTCATGTTTCCAAATGTTTTAGATTGCTTCTAATTTTTTTCTCCGTTTCCGTCATGTTTCTAAAAAGATTCCAAAGCATTTCCATTTCCAAGCCAATCGAAATAATCCACCGAAACAAAATTTTGATCCTCGAATTGATGTGAAGTTGTCTTGAACTCTTGATAAGCATACCTCACTTGTTGCTGTCTTTACTCATCCTCATCGTTTGGAACATGTTTTTTTAGATCAATACCACATCATTCAGAAAAAGCCTTAATCCCAAAAAATTAGTACGAGTTTCTAGATTAATACAACATCATTGGAAACAAGCCCTAGTCACACGAAATTCGTGCATGTAGATTCCAAAGTGATGGTAGCAATCTTCATGATGGAGGTGGCTACCACCATCGGGGATGGCGACGGTGGTGGCAAGCATGATGTTCATAGTGGTCAGGGCATTGGGCTTGATTCTGTGAATTATTTTTCTCTAACCCAATTCACTTGCAGAATCAAGTAGTCCAAAAAGGTGAGTTATTGGTGGTTTTGTTTGAGTTTGCTTGGACTTGAGCCATTGTTAAATCACTACGGTTTTGTTTAGGTCAAGGAAAAAGTAGGTGGTGATTTCAATTTTGACAAATAGTTGTGGCTGCTATGGCAGAGGTCAGATTGCATTAGTGGTGGTTGGTGACCAATGACGGTTATTAGACGTGGCAAGAGAGAAGGTGGCAGATAAGTAGTGCCAACATTGTGATCAAGGTTGGCTTGCCACCATGGAGAGAGAGAGAGATAGAGCGCCTTGGTGCAATGATAGAGTTGTCGCCGTGTGACCTAGAAGTCACGGGTTCGAGGAGTAGAAACAATTTCTTGCAAATGTAAGGTAAGACTGCGTACTACTGACTCTTTGTGGTCTGTCCTTTCCTCGGACTCCGCATACGTGGGAGCTGTGCACCGGGCTACCCTTTATTAATTTCCTTCCCCACCTTTAAATATTCAAACTTCCCTTCTCTCTCTCTCTCTCTCTCTCTCTCTCTCTCTCTCTCTCTCTCTCATATTTATACAAACATAAAATGTAAAACGAGGTAAAGAGAGAAGAGCTTATGAAATCTAGTTGCGATAGAGGTGATTCATGGGGAATTCAAGAAGTACATGGTGGAACCAGCCATCGGCATCACTTATCCAACCAATGATCAAAATTTCATTTTGATATGTTTTTTCGACTAATATGGAAATGGAAACATTTCGAAATGCTTTGAACATATTTTAAGAACATTTCAAACATGACAAAACTAGAAATGTTCAAAAATATATGGTAAAATTTATGTATTAAAGACTAATAATTGATTAATTAAACATATAGAGATTTATGCACTTCTTCATATAAAAGAACAAGTGTAACCATGAAATCATTACTTTCATTAATTAGTTTTCTATGTATAATCAAATACTTAATTTTATTAAATACAAGTGTAAACAATTCTAAAAAATAGTTAGATCCCAATAAAATAAGGTGTAAAAGTTTAATTAGCTAGTAACAAAACTAATAATATTATTTTTAATTAAGTAGAATACAACCATCCATAATATTCTAAAAGAAATGAAAAATACATACGAAAATTCTAAAAATTCCTTTAAATAAAACTTGTTTAGGTATATTGTATGATGTTTTTGTGTGTTTCAAAAGAAACACTAGGATAATGTTATTCTACTAATGTTTTGTTTCGGTCACTTAGAAAACGGAAATGTTTCAACCGTTTCGATGGAAACAAATTGAAATTTTGTTCCTTGCATCCAACAACTAACCAAGAAAATATCAATTCAGATATAAGGCTGTTCTCTCAAACTTCAGCGGGGATTTGAGAATTTTTTCATTTTTAAAAGACCCAGAAGTTTCTCAATTTCCCAAAACAACGAACATCACAATTTTAAAAAAATTCACAATTTTGCCAAATGAGAAATTGCAGGTTTTAAAACTAAAATATTCTATAAAAGAGACCATTTTTTCTATATATTCTGTTTGAATCATTTTTCATTTCAAAATTTTGCCATTGAGAAAACAAATAAACAAAGGAATTGGCACATCAGGGGAGGCAATCAATCTGCACAACTTGCGTCCTCAACCTCTCTAAGGGTTACATCGTTCACAAAATTCTAACAATTTAAAAGTGGGACTTAAAGGGTTTAAAAGTGAGATTTAAAGGGTTTAAAAACTTACCATCTGACCTAAACTAGCACAAATACAAACAAAAAAAAGTATTTAGACTTTTCAGTAACCAGGTCTTCTTTTTAATAGGACAAAGTTTCAAACACAGATGTCTTCTCTAAGTATCCCCAAAGTCAATGTGAGGCCCAGACGTTTAAAACTGCGAGTTTGGTTTGGTCTAGTTCTGTAGAAGGGAAGAGACTGCTCCACAACTTAACTCGATCTTATCTACTCTCAAATAGTTCTCAGCATGTGTTCCTAAATGTGTCCATTCTCCACATCTTTCTCAGAATTTAAGATTTTTCCCAATGGCAATCCCATCAAATTTCCTACATCGTTACTTATTTTAAATATTTGATGTTTGCCACTAAGTTCTAACTCTTTTGCAGTTCCAACTTCTACCAAATTAGAAAAGAATAACACACCTGAACCAGCTGAGTCATTTCGGCCTTTAAGAAAGTATTTGTAGGGAACCTTGAGGCCAAGGATAATGCTATCTGAGGATCAACAGAAAATGCAGTTCGGGCATATTCGATCCATTTCTCTGAGGTGATTTTGGGTCGAGAAGGCGTATTTTCCCTGATACAGATGAGAATCCGACAATAATGAATGCCAATATCGCATCATCACCGTTAACCAAAAAGATTGATACACTCAGCAAACATGGTAATGAATATAACAATTGATTCCTATTACTTCGAGATAATGGGTTGAGCCCAAACTTCAAGCCTATCAGCCTCATGTTGGCACAGCATCAAAAGTAACTGCTTCCGTTTTTCTCTTCCAACAGCATAGTTCTCCATCTGTCCCCAAACAGGGTGATGTTGATTCTTCTGCAGATAATCAAAGAATTTCATTGATAATCTGCGAAAAATAGCACATACAAATCTTATGCCAACAACCCATAAACAAAGGAAATGTTTCGTAGCAGGAGAACGGAGAACCAATAAGACGACTTTTGGGCCGATACATCTAAAAGCCTTTAGTGGTATAGGTTCCATGAGCTGCAACTATGATTATCTTACCAACTCATTCAAAGAGATCCCATTTTCACGCTCCCGCCCTTTTGAATCCAGTTGAGGAGGATCGACTCTCTCATCCAAAAGATAATGAACAAATACAGAGACAGATTGAGCTTCACTCTGGGCAAAATTTATGTTGTTTAGATCATACCATTCAGGCTCATGGGCAAACCAGCCCAAAGAGCCCCTGTAAGTGCAACAAAAGACACTGTCAATTCCAGATGCAAAACTATAATTCAAAAATCAAGTTAAATATAGTTGAAGGTATCAACCAGAAAGGTTGAATTTAGAGCTTGTGTTCAAAGTTTTAGAGTTCAATACTTTTATTTCAAAGAAGATAAACAAAAATATATAGGACACCAAGTCCATTTTCTTACGTAATTGATCTACACATGGTACACCAGCATTTGATATCTAATTGCTAATTGAGTAAATTCAAGTAGTCATTGCTAGATCTAATGCTATTTATATTTTGTAGACGCACTTAATGCTATGCATGGAGAGAGGTTTTATCAATACCCAAATTAGTAATTTATCTCAAAGCTCACATATATATATGGCTAAATGGGAACCGGGCATGGTATAACATTTCTTTTAGCGGTAACAAAACAATATTATTAGAAATACGGAAAAAAAAAAGTTCAAAATCTGGTGGACCAGAAGTCCACCAA
This sequence comes from Heliamphora exappendiculata, assembly GCA_034768845.1. Lineage (NCBI taxonomy): Eukaryota > Viridiplantae > Streptophyta > Magnoliopsida > Ericales > Sarraceniaceae > Heliamphora > Heliamphora exappendiculata. The sequence goes on along the minus strand of JAOTRH010000020.1, from coordinate 1,017,002 downwards.
AGAAGGAAATACAAGAGGACAACAAAAAAATTAAAAAAGTTTGAAAGGCTATGGTCTCACACCGCAATTTAATCTCTAGAGATCAAAAACATGAGGTATCCCCCTAAAAGGGGAAGATACCGAAATCCAAAAAGATGATAAATAACACACCACTTATGGAATCATTGACAATCCAAATGAACCCCATGTTTTTTCACATAAGAGGATTTGGAATGTTATTGTTCCTCTCAAAATTAAGGTGTTTACATAGACATTGGACCATTACAGTCTAATGACTAATGGTTTTTTAGAAAAGAAAGCCCAATTGCAATCCTTGTCCTCAATGATGCATCATGTGTAGGAGGAATGAGGAGTCATTAGATAATTTGTGTTTGCATTGCCCATTTGCCTCGATGTTATGGAATTGGTTATCCCGATTGGCAGGCATTGGTTTGGTGACTTCAACTGCCTTGTCTCAGTTGATTTTGATCAATTTTTGGGGCTTCGGATGAAACAGGAAGGCTAAAATCGTGCGGGATTGCATCGTGCAGGATTGTACTTTTTCTTCTATCCTGTTGTGTCATTTGGTTGGCACATAATGCTAGAAATCTTGAGGGAACAGTATAACTTATTATTACATTAAAACATACACATACATAAAAGAAACTGCAAAAACAGCATCTTATGTCACGGTTCGAAGCAATGTTAAAGTCCCGCTACATGTATTTAAGATTATGTGCTTGTACAAAAGATATAAATAAGTTGTAGGAACCAATGAATGCAAATGCATGCGCTAAGTTGGAAATTTAAAAAAATAAAAAAATCGCCCACATGTTGAGATGCATAGATTCCTCATGATTTGGGTTCGGCCACTACATAAGTTACACATGATTCACTTCAAGTGGTGCACTAAAATAAGTTCCATTTATATAAATCAGTAAATGTGGACAAGTAGTGATAACAACAGGCAGGAAAAGGTAAAAATCACAAATTTTCTATACAGGTAAGAACCTTAGCATGAGAGAGAATAAACATAACGAAAAGGAAGACTTAACTATACATGACACCAGCAAACACACTCGTGGAAAATATAAAATGAAGATGCAAAAATAATTGCATGCAGAATTAAATTGTTTACCGATATATCCGGTCTTCAAGCAGCTGAAGGCCTGTTCTCAAATTTTGAACATTGCCCTGGGATTGGCATGAGCAGAACTTTAGCCCAAGCATCATGAAGGTGAAAAAAGTTCCAGTAGCAGCCGGATGGCGTGAAAAGTTCCAGGGGAGCTTTGTGGTCCCTTGTAACATCCGACCAAATAGCAAGAGTTGCTCAACACTATCATGTCGAACTACCTATACAATAGAATTGGTGAGAGGGGAACGAAAAAAGAAAGTACCAGGTAACAACCGAAAATACGATCGCAGAAAAGAACATCGACTTGAGTTGAATAAATCAAAAAACAGTCAAACTTTAATACCAATACACGGAGAAAGTAAGGCCCACAAGATTAAAAACAGAAGCGAACAACCAAAATATCTCATATATTTTAAAACAAGAACATTCTGCAGCAGTATCCTTTTCACAATCTTAGCTAAGCATCCACTGAAATAATAGCTTATCCATCTGGGGGGATTAAAGTTATATAAGAAGAATGAATTTACATTAGGAAAATGAGACAACTTGAGACAAAAGAGGCAACGGAAGATTTTAACACCCCTTCGAGCTGGCACACAAGTATTTTATCAAGCTCACAAAATCATTAGAAGCAACTGAAATTCTAATCATAAACAGGGCACAAGTGGGCCATCCATCAACATTTCCATTAGGGTTATACCATGGTTGAAGACTCCATTCCGCGTCTTCTGTTGCCAGACAAAATTCAATGTGCTCACAAGATTCACCCATGTGCATATAAAATGAAGACTAGACATGGCCATGGATGAAAAGCAAAGACGTAATCCATCAACAGAAAACAGCTGTGATATACATGCTAACTACCAAAATCTAAGTATCTAATACATATCATTCCAAAAACAGTCTCTCAAAGCAGTATTGGCTAATGGAAATATGAATTTAGTCCTGACATCGACATTTAATGAAATAGCAAACAAAAGACTACCAGAGAACGCAAAAGCGTTGTAAGTGCAGAATATCATGAAGCATTGTCCCAATCAGTTGCTAATGCCGCATATTTTTTCTCAAGATATATACATATTTTTTTTTTGGTAAAAGAAGGGCAGAAACCCAGCAACAAAGAAAGAAAAAACAATGACATCCTACGGTTCTAGATCTAGGATAACCTTCAGGAAGGTCCCTTCATAACATAGCCTCAACAACACTTGGAGGGACCTTCAGCCATTCCCATTATTCACTCAAACAGGGGGCTTCTTTAGCAAGTGAACACAAGAAAATTGCAGCTGGGTTTGCATGTCTGTGATTCGGGGAAGTGTTAAAAGATGTGACGATCGCTTACCTCAAAACGATCAATAAAAAATCCAAGCCAGAGTCTGTGAGCAATTATTTGTTGGACAGGATCCTTTTCTGGTGGCAACTCTGGTTCTCCAGGTGCAAGGTGAGGCCTCAATTTTGCAGAAGGTCCACAATATCCCACTTCTGATGCAAAGAGACCTCGTTTGGTATCGATGGTCCACAGCCATGCATCAACAAGCTCAGCAAGAACAAGAGATCCCAATTGAGAAGCAGCAGAAACTAACCATGTCCAAATAAATATACCAGTCTCCATTGCATCAGGTGTGGAAATGTAAGCCGGACACCAGCAAAGAAGACGTAGAAGCTGAGAGAAGCTCTCTATATTTGATTTTGAATTAGAATCCTAAAATGATTGCTCCCACCACATTCAGTAAGACCAAAATAGGGAAATACATTACAATCATCAGTAGTGGGAAAATAGAGGGATGAAGATAAAAACATATGATTACCAGGTTTGAAAGAAGCAATGCAGTAGCCTGGGAACAAGTTTCACGGAAAATTAATTTATCCACTTCCCCACCTTTCTCTGCAGTGTTGACAAACTGTTGAAGTAGACGCACAAATTTGGTCAGCATAATCTCATTAAAAGAATCATTTTGCAGGGGTGGTTGCTGAGGAAACACTCCAGATCTCAACTTTTGAAGGCTAACACCAAGCCCAAAGCCAGTTTGTGAACTGCCGCCTGGTTGAATTCCGCCAATGCTGTCATATAACCTTCTCATGCCAGCAATTTCTCCAGCGTGGTTACACTTCACTGTTGCACTAACTACACCAGTATTGAGAACCTCCAGGTTGAAGGCTTCCATCAGTTTAAAATTTGCTCCTGATGCAGCAGCAGCAGCAGCCATTACTGCAGGAATATTTGCAGTTTTTGTCCCACTCCAACAATCATTTTTTCCAGTACCAATCCGTATCTCAGACAGAAGAGAAACCACGTCAGTGGCAGGCTGCGATTTTTGCCACGTGTTTGCTTTACAAATCTTTTCCTGATGTATACAATTCAACAACAAAAAAAGGTACATCAACAAATGAACTACACACAAAAAACAAAAGTCCACGAAAATGACAACAATTGAAATTGGAAGGATCAAAGTAGTACAGAGTCTGAGGAAATGAGGGCAAGTCTTATATAGGTCACGATCAACAAATATTAGAAATGACAAGGAGGAGGAGGCACCACAAGGCCAGATGACCATGTGACATTATAGAACCCCAGTAAGGCCAATGTAAGGGCAATCCACATTAGCTGATTATGAGTGAAAAAAACAAAATTTAAAAAGTTGTGTGGAAATATCCAAAATAGCAATGAAAATTTTTTAACAGACTTCAAGGTACTGATATGTTAATTTGTCCAAAAATGAAGTAAGATCCAGTGAGCCACGGATTGGAAATGAACATCCACTAACACTTCACTTTGGGAATTAAAAAAATTGTATTTATTGCACCAATGAAATAAAAGTGATCAAGAAAATAACCTTAACTCTTAAGCACCCAACAAGTAGAGGCATACTAACAAAATCTACATAGATTTTCACAATTGACAGATGATTCCAAATTATATGAGTCAACAAACCTGAAGAAGACCCTGGCTAGTGCATGGAGCATATGAAAGAGAAATAATGATCCAATCCCGAACATTTTTTTGGTACAAAGAGCGAACCGTAGCTATCCATGCAGGATCATTGACAACGGCCAAGGGTGGGTCATTATGCACTGAAAATAGTAAGGAATCTAGACAAGAAGAATTCCACAGGATCTGCAAGAGTGTAATCCACTTGATTAGGTGTACTCAGCATGTAAAATGAACAGATAATTAAGTTTAAACTCAATGAAAACTAATAAAGCAAAATTAAAAAATGAAACATAACAGAGAATACAATTGCAAAAAAAATTTCCACTGATTAGCAACCAAATAAATAAATAGAAAAGGAATTTCACCTGTGGAAACCGATCTCTAAGTCGAGTTAATAAGTTGACAGAGATATCCCGAATATGCTCCTCCCTTTGTGACATACTTTTTATGAGAAAACAAGCATGTACAGAAAGGGTAGACTCTCTAATCTCGCCTAGATGGCCTGTCTCAGACCTCCACTCCTCCTGCACCCATTACTAAATTTCAGTAAAGTTCACAAAAGAAAAGCTTGGGGGGGGGGAATTAAGCAAAGCAAAATTATACAAGAGTGCAAAAACTATCCAGCTAACTTCTAAATTCCATACTACAGGACATGAACAGGCATAAAATCAAATGTAAAGATCACGAATAACAGAAAAGAAAAAAAATAAATAAATAAAGAGACAAAATACATAAAAATTGATATCACACTCCCCTCTGCCATTACTAGTTTTGTTTTTTATTTCAAGGGACCAACGCTATAATATAAATTAATTATAGAAAAACAAATGCCAGAGAAGGTACAGTAAGGATTCTACAGGAAAACGCTTCAAAGTTCGCTAGGTGAAGAGTATAGAACAGAGGCGCATGCCATGTGAAGATCCCAGGTGAAAAGCTTAAAATAACACCAACAACTGCAGTCCAAACAAATATCATGGTGAATTCGTGTTGTAAACATAAACAGGCTGGAGAGAGAGTGAATCACCTTCTCCAGGTCTTTTTGGTATTTGGAAATCAGCTGGTGACGCCTTGGGAACAGGGATTCTTTGTAGTTTATTACTTTATTATGAAAGAGAAGAAAGCTTAAAGCAACCTTGTGGGGGATTATTCTGGGCTAAAAGAACTGTTCCCATTTGTCCCCTGTAGTTTATTATTCTGTTAGGGGATTTGATATTACTACTAACTCATAAGCACAGGATCCTTTTGTCACACTTTCATGTATGGGGTCTGCACCCCTCCTTTTGCCGCCTGTTAATTTAATTTTACTTGATCAAGAAAAATCAACAGATAAAGGCAGAGCAGGCAGTAATGATCCAACAAGTGGATGTCAATTGCTGACGTCATACCTAGACCACTTAAGAGGAACCTTATCCAAGCAAGCTAAGCAAAATCATAGTGAATTAGTAAGTTTTCCATGGAATTTCCACCTCCTTTCACCCTTAGGCATCCGTGAGGCATCACCCAGTTCCCAAATAGAAAAACACTAGATTGTTAAATTACTAATTATCCCAAAAGCTAAAATTGTTAGAAAATAGACTCAACAACATATATCAAGTTATTCAACACTCTCCTCATGTGCGACTCTATCTCGCAAATGGAGAGGCAAACAAATTGAACTAAGCAAGCGCATCAATAAAAACAAAACATAGTACACAATAACAAACATAACAGGAAAATGGACAAAACTAGAACCTAAGAGCTCGTAAAACTAGAGCGTTATTACCATGTTAAGTTACTAATTGTCTCAAAAACTTAAGCTATTAGGAAATTAACCCAATAGTGTTTATTAAGCCATCCAACACAAATAATAATTCGCAACTTTCCCATGATAGGTTGCTTCCAAATAAATACTACTTGCAGCAGCCTCGCCCAATCAAAAGAGAGCAAAACAATGAAAAAAGGAACTTCCTCTTTAACCCTTTTGCTCCAAATTTTCTCACCAAGTAAGCTAGTGGTAACTTCTTAAAAGAAATTGAGTTTCAGGTGCTTAGCAAATGGAAGAGATGCATACAAACTACCCAAAGATATCAAGGGCAGACTTCAATCAGTAAATTTATTGACTCGACAAATTTACAAATCTCAGTCTACAATAGAATTACTAAATGCAAACAAGATGAATAACAAGGATGCATGCACTGTGGGATTAGTTTATTTATGCAGGCCAGATAGAAAATCTCGGTTTTAATTAAATAGATTGTAGAACATCGGGGACTTTTTTATAGATAATAGAAAATCTTAGCTTCTTTACAAGTAACAGAAAATCATGGCATTAGGAGCCAGAGAATTGGGGATTTATTACCTGTCAGGACAATGAACAACAAACTGCAGGACCTAATTCAACAATGGAATAGAGGGTACAAAATGCATCCAGACTCTAGACCAACCAGCTTAGCACATCAATACATGTCAAGTAACCTGTCGTGCCCACAAGGCACCTTTTGAGCTCATTAATTAACACAGTCAATTATTATTTTTTTCAACCGGTACTTTACATTAATCAAGTCAGTTGATACATACAAAAAAGTAGAATATTTTACCTTCTTGGATCTTAAGGAAATACATGAGCATAAAGAAAATGAAAGAATATCCATGTTTCGATACTTCTTCAGCACTGCTTTATCCAAACAAAACAAAATAAGCAGAGGAAGCAATTAGCATCATGGTCAAGCTCACAAACAATGTTTGTGAGTTTTGTAATTCCTCCACAGAAAAGGGTGGACCAGTCCCTTCAGGCTTTGAGTGACTCCATGTGATTAGGAAGCAGTTCCTAAGTTGATCAGTTTTTGACTAAGAAGCAAACAACATAGGTAAGTACACGGGACACGGTGGTTTTCAAAATATTAGAGACAGACATGGCAAATATACAGGAAAATTATTTACCCCAAAAAAATATAAAGACGAAAAATAATTTTTTATATATTTTTTCTGTTATGTATACAAATATAACATCAACAACAAAAATATTTTTTAAAAAACAATAACTATTCATTAAAAAAAACTTTTGATGCATAATTCAACCATGATTCAGCACACACTATAACAGCCCACTAACATGGTAATGCAACAAAGAAGAGTACCTCACAAACTCTTCAACAAACTACTGTAAGTTTAGAACTAATTTTTTATACATTAAAAAAAATATAACATCAACAACAAAAATATTTTTTAAAAAACAATAATTATACATTAAAAAAAAACTTTTGATGAATAATTCAACCATCATTCAGCACACACTATAACAACCCACTAACATAGTAATGCAACAAAGAAGAGTACCTCACAAACTCATCAACAAACTACTGTAAGTTTAGAACTCAATTATAAATGCAGATAAAAAACAACTCAATAATGAACATGCAGGTATACAACAGGCATTATCCCTAAAATGTCTGGTGCGTCCATAAACAGAAAACAGAAAACATGTATTCGAGCTATGTCCCTAACATATCCAACAGAAGATTTAATCATTACAAAACAAGATATGTCACATGGCATGTCGAGGCACATTGATGTCCAACATGCATCGAACGCCGTGGCAACTAAAATGAAGTGTATGTGCTACGTAGGTTTTTTACACTTTACATTATATCCTTACTATAGGGTTCAACTTTCACAAACAATCTGCTTTCCATGACAATTTTGAAGAAGAAAACCCAATGATGGATTTACAACAATACCAGAAAGAACACACCAAGATTGCCATTGGATAAAAGGTTTTTTTTCTGACTCATTCTCTATTGCTTTCAAGAAGGGATTACAGGGTTATAAAAGGAAAAATAAGTTTAGGCTATAGAGAAATCACACTTCCCATAACAGTTGCAGCAAACTTAATGCCATGAGGGGAAATTTTGGTTCAACTTATACAATTACTAAAATTTGTGAAAATGGTCAAGACAGAAGTAATCGATATCAACTTCATTGTCCGAATATCACCTATCATGCGCAAGACCAGAGTAAATATAGATGAATCATTGGTTTTTTTTTTTTTTTGCCAGGTCTCAGAGGATGAGTACATCAACATTAGAACATTTCCAAAAGGGTTAATTACACGAACCACCCCATGGTTTTTTAACAAGATGCTGGGAGATCCCCTCCATTAAGGTGTTGTCAATGGACTTGATGCAAAAAGATTACACCGTTATTTGTAATTATAAAAAAATACTATAATTTGGTTTATTATAGGGAATGATGAATAAAAAAGTATTAAAGTAAAATGGGAAACTTATAATAAATATTACCGACTGTTCACTGAAAACTATGAAAGGGGGAGGAGGCCAGTGCAATCTCAAAAATCACATGGGACCGGTACTTGTCAGATGGTCTGTGTCATTATTAAATATCAAAAAGAAAATAACATGATCAAGACGAAACAGAAAGTACCATCCACAATACTGCTGTATCAAAAGCCTGGTGGACAATGGCTGTCAAGCACTGGAAAACAGCCGGCATGAGGTTAGGAGTTTTCAGGTATTCAAACACACAGCTGAAGGCACTTCTTGGAGCAGTTAGACTAGGATCGCCATTAAGAATTCCACCATTGCTGCTAAATCGTATTATCTCTAGAAAAGCTACCGCAACTAGATAAGTTGCCTTCACACCTGGACAAGTTATAATAACCACAAGGCAATATTTCACACACAAAATATTGAACTAAGAAATCTTGTTTTAAGAACTATCGAACTCAGGCGTATCAAGCAAAATCCAAAACCACCAACTTCACTCGTTTGAAGCCAACAACTGTTGGCCTGCAAAACAATCACAGAACATTGAAATCCATCTGCTCACAACAGAATATTAAAAAGTTTTACCAAACCTGAAATGCTGCTCATCGCTGCAACATCAACTCGCCCTCCTAAAGCAGCAGAAAGAGCAGTTCTTCGGGTCAAAGCAGCTTTCTCATTACCAACTCCTCGACGACTTCCAGGGTTATGAAGAGCAATAAGTTCCAACTCATCTTCAAGCCACTTCACAGAGCTAACCACCTGGAGTGAAAACAGAATGTTCTATCAGCTTTTGAGTGGTATATTTACTATTATAATTAATAAGGATCGTCCCCATTAACAATACAATAATAGCAGGTGGTAAATATACCACCTAAGTTGGTAGCAGCAGTGTTGGATCATTGCAGAAGTGTTGAGCATAATGATGTACCAAATCAATACACAGCTAAGTTGGTCCACCTTTGCTAACATCCCATGTAACAGAGACTTACTAAAGGAAACTGTGTCATGGCAGAAATTACTGTCCTTTGCATCCCCATAAACATCAGAGACGCCTCAAAGGTGTCCAAAGGTAAGTAAAGACAAAGGAATGGGAAGAAAATAATAAAAATGCGATGTCATACAAATTTCTTATACAAGTCAAGTGTGCAGAACACAATTCTAAATAAAAGATAAAAAGTCATAAGGAAAACATGGTTAATATACATTAGCATGAATTGATTACAATAATGGGTGTTACCCAGATCTTAATGCATGTGTCTATGTGTGCTTGCCATGTACTCAGCTCCGTGTTTAACTTTTCAAATGTGATATCAGCTTCTCCACATTGTCTTGTGCCCATGTGCCATGTCCGTAACCATGTAACATGATCCACACAGCTGCTTAACCCTTGGCACAAGTTTACTTGCCGAGAAAGGAACAAATGAAATGAAAAGGAAATTAAACTGATTTCATTTACAAATTGCTGTGAAAGTGTGAGTTTCATCCAAAGTCTTCTCTTGAAAGAACCATTTTCCCTCGAATCATTTCTTGTATGTATACAGATTGTGCATCGCCAGTAGGTAGAGAGCCTTTTTTTTTTCAAGTCTCCCACAAGCTAAATGGGTGATACAAAACCCATTCTTCTTTCATACCTTGCTCTCACTTTGAATTAATTTACTTTTTCAGGGGACATACTCACCTGTATGATATGTGGACAGCCGTAATAACATTCTAGCACATAATGTGTTTGGGCTAGTATCACCAAGTTGTTTGTGCATGACTTCTTGGATTTTCCCTAGGTGGAACACAACCAAATATATATGCACTACCTGTTACTTTAAGTTCAAATATCAGTGTGGTTATGTATATACATGTAAAATTTGCTTGATGGATTTAGAATTTCTAAAACAAGTGCTATATTAACGACCCTTGAACATTGTGCGTAGAAAAAAGCAAAAAGGACGAGTTCTTGCATGTTTGGACTAACAGACAAGACAAAATAAAATAAATAAGTGAATTATGAAAAGATACAGGTAGAATTGAAGTAACAAAAAAAAACTGAAAATACGAAGATAAAATTAAAATGCAGAACTCAACACTAGCATTCGTGAGATGCTCAACTCAACATGAAATCCCCAAAGTACACAAAATAGTATTTATGGGCCCTTTTATATCCAACAACAGACAACTTCCAAAGAAATTCTAACTTTTGGAAGCCCCAATGTGACTTGAACTGGAATTGCATGGCCGAGGATGTTAGATATATTAGTATTATTATTATATATATTGATTATCCGGTGTGTGTGAGTATATGGATGTAATAGTGTTTCCTATCTTTATTATAAATAAGAGTGCTTGCCTATCCATTTGAGTACGGCCTCCCATTATTCTCTTTCTGATAACATGGTATCACAGCCTCCATGAAACTCTAACCCTAGCCTCCAACAGTGCCGACAGCCACCCAGCCGCCGACCACCCTTAATCCTTCAACAGTGCCGACGACCCCCACACGCAACCCAACTGCCGACCACCCAGTCACCTAGTTGCCAACAGCCACTCCAGCCACCCAGCCGCCGACCATCCTTAACCCTTCAACAATCCCAACGACCTTGAACAGTGCTGACGACCCCCAACAGCCCTCCCGCAGTACCGATAACCCTTCTACAGTGCCGACGGGTGCCAACAACCCTCCAAGAAACCTTTTGCAGTGCTGACGGGTGCCGACAACAGTGCCGACGATCTTGAACAGTGCCGACAACCCCCAACAACCCTTCTGCAGTGCCGACGAGTGCCAACAGTCCTCTCTTCCCTGCACCGCCTGCTTCGATTCTCCTTGCTTTTCAGTTTCGACCAACCTTCTCACGCCTGAAGGTGCCGACAGTCCTAGATGCACCTGAGCTGCTACTTTGAGGCTCTAGGGACTACTGAGGTTATCTACTTGGATCCTGCGGGTACTAATAATCCTGAAGAACAACCTAGCTGTTGTTTTGAGGGTCTAGGAGACTGTCACATGGTGTTTGAATTCATGAAAATAGTTTGAAGGTATGTTTGGTGGTCCATTTATGATTATTTGAAGTTGTGACTGTGTTTTATTTGGCATTGGAGTAGTTGCGTGTGGTTCCTTGCTATTACTAGATTGTGATGTCGACTGAGAGTTCGACAAGGGTTGGGGACTCTCCAATGAGTACTGAAAGACGGGTTGGTGAAACTCAAATCAGTACTGATAGACAAGGAATCACAGATGTGTTTTCATCATCCACACGGCTAGTGGATTCGAGATTAACTGGACCACAAGCATATGTGTTATGGAAGAAGAAGGCCTTGCTAACAATTAAAGGCATAGAAAAGGAGGATCACTTGTTCAACGACCCTCCCGAGAAAGGATCTGATGAATACAACAGGTGAAAGAGGGATGACGTCAGACTACTTAGTAAGATGTTGAATTGAATAGAGCCTTCCATTGAGGTTTGGGTGGCTAATGTCATTACTGTTAGAGAGGTGTGGACTATCCTCAAGGACACATTTGCTTCAACTAACGACTTGTCCAGATTGTATGATGTGATGCGGAGTATCTTCAGGATACAGCAGGGAGAGCGGCTTTTTGAGATTACTTCACAGAGTTCAAGGCATTAGCTGATGAGTATGATCGTTTGGTACCTTTTACCAATCAATACGAGATTTTCAAAGAGCAGAGAATGCAGTTCTTGGTTGTTTGTTTCTTAGCTGGGGTAAACTAACAACTTGTCTCCGCACGTTCACATATCTTGGCTGAGTCCGATATTCCATCTTTATCTGAGGTGAACAGAGCAATCAGTAAAGATGAGCCTCGGATTACTACTACTGACCAAGGTAATCATACAGCCTTAGGTGCCTTTTGTGGTGGAGGTCGAGGTGGCTTTTGTGGTTGAGGTCGTGATGGAGGCCGTGGTGATGGCGGCCGAGGTAGAGGCCGTGATAGAGGACGCGGCAGAGGTCGCGGTGGACGTGACATTAGATCCTGCTACTACTATAGAGAGCAGGGACATGTATAGAGCTCGTGTTGGAAGCTGCATGGACGTCCTACATCCTCAGTGGCCAATGCCGTGGCCGAGTATGATGCTCCTCCTCCTTCTTCTGAGCAGAGAACTATAGATTTGACGCAGGAGGAATATGATCAGTTCATTCATATGCGGATTGGGCACACAGTCAATACCTCATCCGCCACAGTTGCAGGTAATCCAACTGCATGTATGGCTACCCCCAGATCATGGGTGATAGATTCGGGTGCTTCTGCCCATATGACCCACTCCACAGGTACTCTTTCATCTTATCAGTTGATCTCTGAACTCAGTGGGGTTATGGTTGCCAATGGAGGAACGTTGGAGGTGAAAGGGCAGGGAATAGCTTCTTTATCTCCATCCATTACACTCTCCGATGTTTTACATACTCCTGCTAATCCATGTAACTTACTATATGTGAGTCGTATTACCAGGGATTTGAACTACTCAGTAACTTTTTTTCCTGGTCATTGTATTTTTCAAGAGCTAGTTTCGAGGAATACTATCAGTAGAAGACGAGTGGTAGGTGATCTGTATGTACTGGATGAGACTTCGGATGTTGCATGCTCTGGGCTATCGTCTCAGATATTGGATATACATTGTTGGCTGAATCATCCCTCCTTACCATGTTTAAAGAAACTATGTCCCAGTTTCAGTCAAGTTACACAGTTAGAATGTGAGTCGTGTCGATTTGCTAAGCACCTGCGTGTACCATATGTGTCCAGACAGAATAATAGAACCATGAGTCCTTTCCCTTTAATTCACTCAGATATCTGGGGCCCGTGTCTTGTTACCTCTTTATTTGGTTTTCGGTATTTTGTGACGCTTGTTGATGACTATTCTCGCATTACTTATCCTTATCTTATGAAAAAGCGGTCTGAATTACCTACTGTGTTTATTGCCTTTTATAATGAAGTTCACACTCAATTTGGCACAATTGTGAAAATCCTTCGTAGTGATAATGGAGGTGAGTATGTTGGTGGCATATTGAGTTCATATCTGCGCACACATGGCATTATTCACCAGACATCATGTCCTGATACACCTCAGCAGAATGGAGTAGCTGAGCGAAAAAATAGACATCTCTTGAAAACTGCACGTGCTTTGATGTTTCAGATGCGAGCTCCCAAAGTATTCTGAGGTGAAACTGTGATGACCACATGTTACCTTATTAATAGATTGCTCTCCTCTGTCCTACATGGTGCTACACTTTTGTCCGTTTTACTTTCTAAGCAGATTCCTTTTGCTTTACCACTCAAGATCTTTGGGTGTGTCTGTTATGTGAGAGATACTAGGCCAAATGTGACAAAGTTGGATGCTCGCGCACTAAAGTGTGCCTTCATGGGATATCCTAAAACTCAAAAAGAATATAGATGTTATAGTCCTAACTTGCGACGCTTTATTATTTCTCGAGATGTGGTGTTTGTTGAATCTACTCCATTTTATGGCTCGGCTACTCCACCTTTCTCCTGTGTTGATGATGTTTAGATCAGATTTTGCTATATCAGTCCTCCCCTGATTTATCAGTGGCATCGTCTCCTGTGACTAATCCTCCTGTTGATATTCCCAAGGAGTCTCCACCTGCTGTCTCCGAGGCACCTATTCTTTCACCATTCTCCGACTCCTCAGTGTCGCCAGTCTCCACGACCTTTCCACTACTCGAGTCAGTATCTCCTCAGCCAGATCCACCCTCTAATCAGGTAAGTGATCCTCCTATTGCTTTACGCAAATCTTATCATACTTGTAGAGATCATCCCTTATATACTACATCCTATCATGGTTTACCGGCTACTGTTCAGCAGGGTATTAATACTCTTGATCAACATAATTTATCTTACTCTGTTGTCGATACTCTTTCTCATCCAGGTTGGCGCAAGGCTATGCTTGAGGAAATGAATGCTCTTGAGACTAATAATACTTGGGACCTGGTAAGTCTTCCTCCGGGGAAGACTGCGTTCGGCTGTAAGTGGGTCTATGCAGTCAAACTTCGTTCTGATGGTTCCCTAGAGCGTTTGAAGGCTCATTTAGTGGCCAAGGGCTATGCTCAGATCTATGGCCTTGACTACTTTAATACTTTTTCGCCTGTTGTAAAGATGGCCTCCGTTCGATTAAAGCGCTCCTTATATGGTCTGAAACAGTCTCCTAGGGCTTGGTTTTGCCGTTTCAGTTCTATGGTACAAGAGTTTGGTCTTCAGCAATCTGCAAAGGATCATACTGTATTCTTTCGTCACACCTCAGCGGGATGCATCTTACTCGTCGTCTATGTGGATGACATTGTTATTACTGGTAGTGACAGTGGAGGGATTGCTGAGCTTAAAACATTCCTGGGCACCAAGTTTCAGACGAAAGATCTTGGTGAGCTTCAATATTTCATGGGCATTGAAGTAACCAGGAATAAGAAAAGTGTGTTCATTTCTCAGCAGAAGTATATTCTTGACATACTGGAGCGTGCAGGATATATGAATGCTAAAGGAGTTGACTCCCCTATGGAGACTAATGTCAAACTAGAACCGAAGGAAGAAGTATCTCTTTCTTATCCTGACCAGTATCGCCGTACAGTAGGACAATTGAATTATCTTACTACTATGACTCGTCCCGATATTGCTTATCCAGTGAGTGTAATAACTAGTAAGTCAGTTTTTGTCTGATCCCCGTGTTCCCCATTGGCAAGCGGTGTTACGCATCCTTCAGTACTTGCATAAAAACCCCGGGAAGGGCATCTAATTTTCTAATCATGGACATATGAGAATGGAATGATACTCTGATGCTAATCAGACTGGATGTACATTTGACAGGAGATTCACATCTGGTTACTCTATCTTTGTTGGTGGGAATTTGGTTTCCTAAAAGAGCAAAAAGCAGACTGTGGTCTCCCGATCTAGTGCTGAGATGAATACCGGGCTATGGCTTTAGCGACTGCTGAGATTATGTGGCTATAGCAGATTTTAACGGAGTTACATTTTCCCCTTCAAGGATCTGCTAGACTATGGGTTGATAATACCTGAGCTATTTATATTGCCACAAACCCAGTATATCATGAGAGAACGAAGCACATTGAGGTAGACTACCATTTTGTTTGTGCGGAATATCATAAGGGAGTTGTTACTTTTAGGTCAGTTTCTACAGGGGACCAGGTGGCCAATATTTTCACTAAATCCCTGCCGGGTCTGCATGTCTCATATTTATGTAATAAGCTGGACATAGTAGATATATATGCTCCAGCTTGAGGAGGGTGTTAAATATATTAGAATTATTATTATTATATATATCGATTATCCGGTGTGTGTAGGTATATGGATGTAATGGTATTTCCTATCTTTATTATAAATAAGAGTGCTCGCCTATTCTTTTAGGTACGGCTTCCCATTATTCTCTTTCTGATAACAGAGGACATATCATGCCATAACATCAAACGAGGTTAACAACAAGAAATATTAGGCCACACTACGAAGACCATCAAGAAAATAAAACCTGATTAAGTGAAACTTCAACGACCTGATTTACTTGCTATAGGTACGAAAGTCTTAAATGATGTTCAAAGATTTGATCCGGAAGTATAGCCTAAAACAAATCTTTTCTTTTCTCTTCCTTTTTTTTTTTAATAAGTAAAGAGAATTTTCTAAATGAGGCAATAAGGGAATGCCACCTGAAAACGGCCACTTAATAAAAAGGCCCTATACACTTTCGCGCGTGCCAAAAAACTCCACAAAATCTACAAATCGATCAGGAGAAGGAAAGCACTACATTATCTCCCAACTATACAAAAACACTAACTAAAGAGCTCCTAAGAATGAGCAAAGGCCTTTCTATGCCATCAAAGTGCGTACGATAACATTATCTTTCCAACATTGCATAAGCACTACAACCGTCTGAGGAAAAGCCCAAACCATCCTGAACCAAGACAAAATAAAAGTCCAAAGGTGCCAAGCCACTAAACAAGGTAAAAAGAGACGATGTACCAACTCCCCAACCTTGTTGCACAAACAAAACCAATTTACAAACACTAACCACCTTCGGATTAAATTATCAATCGTCAATATCTTGTTTTGTGCCGCACACCAAATAAAAAAGGCAACTTTAGATGGGGCCCAGGACTTCCAAATAGCCTTCTAGAGAAAGGAAGAGTCATAAGAACTATAGAGAGCTCTATAAAAGATTTCACCAGAAAAGTTCCCGACGAAGCCAAGCTCCATTTCAGTCTATTTGTCCGAAACTCGAAAATTCATAAGCTCTCCAACAAAAAGGTCATTTCTTCCAACTCCCAATCTTGGAACTCCCTACACAACACAATATCCCACACCAAATGGTCGCCAACCCTTTGAAGATAATCTGCCACTGAAGCACTAGGTGGAAGATATTGGGGAAGGCAAGTTGTAGCATCTCTCCCTCACACCAAACATGCGACCAAAACTTGACATGGTTTAAGAGTAATGCCTTTATATATTTTTCATAAGTAAGATTATGTAAAAAGACACAAGGGGAATGCCACCCAAATACAAAAGCTCCGACAATAAGGACGATAAGACAGAGTATTCTCAACACTCTCCCACCCTTCCATCCCAACAAGACCCCATCCACCTCTTTCTCAAAAACCAAATCTATATCAAAGCCAAGGAGCATCAAAACAACCCC
>JAOTRH010000020.1:954188-988420 GCA_034768845.1 Heliamphora exappendiculata | reverse complement strand
GTTTTTTTTTTTTTTTTTGCTTTTTTTCTTTCTTTGGTACTCGAAAGGCGCCATGGGTCCAATGTGATGTTGGTGTTTGACTCATTTCCAATACAACGAGAAACAATCTACTTTTTGTTTGTAAGATATATAAGTGATCGAACAAGTTTTTATTTTTTATTGGGTTAAGAGGTATGTCGGAATTCGAGAGCCTTTTCTAAGAGTCCTTGAAGGGTATTTTTGTAAATTTGTCCAACAAAAATAAAAACTAAAAGTGTATTTGTCTAGCTAAAAGGATAGAGCCAAATATATATATATATATATATATATATATATATATATATGTTGTATTTTTGAAATGTATTAATGTGACATTTATCATATGTGGCAATGTAAAATGTGTAAAATATTTCTAATTTAATAGTTGGAAAGAAGACTAAAATAAGAAAAGAGAGAAAGTGAATAAAAAAGAGTAAAGTTTGGTTGGTTTTTTTGAATCTTATACGGTGAGTGAACTCTATTTTTAATTGAGTGAATTCAATTTTTAATAAAATTTTAAATTTTGATTAAACTAATTTTTCTAGTATGTTATTGCTCAAATTATTTTTTATTCTTAATCGTTGCCCAAAATTAATATTTGAATCAAATTATATTAAATAATACTTTTAGGTACAGGTAATTTGCAAGTACATACATACATACACATATGGTATATATCAAAAGATGATTGCCCAGAATTTGAAAATAGTTGAAAGTTAATCTGATCCGTTTATTTTTTTAAAATTTTCTTGAACGATTTTCTCGGAAAATGTAGTGTTATTGTATATATGTACTGTAATATGATTCATGGCATGGTGGTGAAGTTATTGTTATCTTTGTGCAGGAAAAGGGAAGGCAAGTGTTGGACAAGACTGGCAATGCTACTCAAACCGTGCAGGAGGTTTATGATCTTTATTTATTTCTATTTTTAAATCTATATCTTCGTTTAGCAACTGCTTTAAAGTCGTTTTTTAGTTATTTTTGTTTAAAGTTCTGAAAAATCAACAATAAAAATGTTTATTTTTTCCTCTCATTTAATGGTGTTTTAAACTTACTTTTTAACTAAACGAGTTTATTACTTATTTGGTTTAAAGCTAAAAAAAGACGGTAAAAAATTTAGCTTCAAGTCGAGTTATGAAACAAAGGGCATTAGAATATGATGATGATCAAATATTTACTTTGCCCTTGTTTGATTTAGCTTGTTTAAGGTTCTTTTTCAATTTTCTTTTTTTGAATTTTTTTTTATATTTCGATCAAGATTTTTATATCTCGAATTGCTCATAAATAAACGTTTCTTTGAGTTTTTAATTATGATATTTCTTGCGCATACAGGCTGGTCAGCAAGTGCAGGCTAAAGCAGAAGGGGTAGTTGATGCAGTTAAGAATGCAACCGGCTTGAACAAATGAAGGCTTCCGGGAAAGATCGATTCGGATTTTTTTTTCTTTTTTTTTTTTTCCCCCTCTAATAGCTCTTTGAATTTCAGTTCATCTGTTGATAATGTAAGTTTCCCTTTAGGAGCTGAAGTTTTGGTTTATATTACATTGTTTCTCCCAAGTCATGAGTTGATATTTCTGAGAAATTAATGTTTCAAGCTCCTTCACTTCTTTTTTTGGGTATAATTAAATGATCATTAATCGGACTTGCAGTGTTTGTCAAAACTTCTGCTCAACAATTGTAATGTAATTTTTTGTTTTGAAAATATGCGCACGAGGGTGTGTTTAGCCTTTTCAAAAGCTGTGTAAAACTTAATTTTTTTAAGTACCCGATGATTCAAGTTCGTGGTAGACATAGGAATTAGACAAAACAGATTATTCGTTAGAGATTCTACTTTTTGAACATGGGTAAAAATAATTTTAAAAATTAGTTTTTAAAAGCTATTTTGGTGATTTTGGTTTATGCAATTCAATAATTAACTTTTATTGCAAATTTGTGATGAGAATTTGTTATGGACCATTGGAGAAGAAAACTCAGGGTAAAAAATGAAAGATTGTGTGCTCTTACTCGTGCACAGGATTCTCAATTACAACAAATCAGAAAGTATATCCAGCGAGCTTAATTCTTAATTTTTTCGTCGAGAGGCTAATTTTCGTGACATGAACAAGTGAAAAAATACTTAAAAAGAGTCAAATAATTAACACTTGCGTTCAATTAAGTTATAACAAGAAAAGGCTTTAGATGGTCAAATAACTCAAAAAGAGATTTGATAAATAATTTGATTCATATTATACTACTATATATGTAACAAAAACAAAAAAACAAAAACATTAGTCACATAAGCAACATTATTACAAAATGCACAAGCAAAAATAACAGTACTTTACACATGAAAATTAACTGATGATGATGATGATGATATAGAACAAAGCAAACAAAATTGTACATGATTGTCTGTGACACTAAATTCCCACAACAAAACTAGTAAAGTTGGGATGAAAGAATTGAGAATCTTAAACTTGTGTTAATGGGAAGGATATAAATAGTTTTTTCTAGAAAATGCCAAATTATAGATATGCCGAATTGTGTTAGTAGGGAGGAAGATATAAATAGTTTTTTGGTAAATAAAGTTGCTAGCTAATCATTAAAATGCAAATCTTAAGAAGTTAGAAGAATATCAAGTGGACTCTTTACCCCCTTAAAGGAAATATACCTTGTAGATTTACACGTTTAAAAATACTTCCAAAAATTATTTTAGATGAAAATTTCATTGGCCAATAGATGACTTTGTCTTCAAGTGAAGAGAATGTGAAAAAATTCTTAAAAAGAATTGAGAATTTTAAGCATGTTAGAGAAAAAAAATAGTTATTCCTTTTAATTAGCCTAAGAATCGTGCTTAAAGCTCTATAAGAAGTAGTAGGTTTTGGTTAGATTGTAATTTCTGTTTTGCTAGCTCTTGGTTTGTGAAAATTTTTAGGTTTAGTTATATTATTTGTATTTTAATGGTTTATTCTATTATCATTTTGTTGGCTTTTAGAGGTGTGCATCGAATTTTTTTGTAAATCTTTAATTTAGGTTAAGATACATTTAATTATTCAAAAAAAAAAACAATATAGTGCATCGATAAATTTGGCTCTAAGAAGTATACATGTTAGGGCTAAATTTGAAAAAAAAAATCACAAAAGACAAAAAAATTAAAAATCAAAAGGTCTACTAAAGTTGGCTTTATGTTTTTGTTTTTAGTCTTGTATAAACTTTTTTAGGTTTTGATTATAAAAATTTATATTTTTGTTTGCTCATGACAGAAGAAATCTAAAAAATACATTCATTTAAACTAACAATTTTGCTAACAACAGTCTAGTGGCCGTTGTTTAAGAAGAGAAATCAGCTCATTTAAAAAAAAAAAAAAAAAACTGAAGCAGCGCCACATGACCCCTCCCTGACGCAACACCCTCGCTGTCGCCACCTCCAATGGTCGTCACCACCGCCTCCGTTCATTTCCGTCGTCTCTGTCGCCGGCAACCCCCGCCGCCTTACTGCCGTCAACTCTATTATCTCTTTTTGGTCCCTCTCTGCGTCTCTCTCTCTCTTAGTATTCCTCCCCTCTCTCTCTCTCTCTCTCTATATATATATATATATATATATATATATATCGGCCCTTTATCACTGCCGCCGCTAACGATCCCTCGCTATTGGGTTTGTGCGACGCTGATTCAATTTTTTTGTTTATTTTTTTAAAAATAGGCTGATTTCTATGCTTAAACAACATTCACTGGGCTATTATTAGCAAAATCGTTAAACTAATATTTAAAAAATTTATTAAAATAAATTTTTTTTATCCAAACACAAGCATATAATCTCAAAAGAAGCTCAATGGTTAGCTGAGAAAATTGTAGACAGTTTGGGTAAATTGGTTGAATGCGTCGTTGTAGTGGCAAGTGGCCATTTATAGCTCATTCAGATCTCGTGGGACCATCCAAATCAGAAAGTGTAGTGTGAGTTATGAGCTGTACACGTGGCATAACCACAATGGGCCAACGGCGATAAGGCAAATACTTGGTTTATGACTCCTTAACCATACATTAATGGAAATGTCTCTTCCCTTTCCTCTGCAACTACCTTTGGGAATCGCGTTCGCTTTTCATCCTTAATCGACGTATAACTTCTTCTTCTTCTTTACTTCCTACTGTGTTTGTCTATTTTTGTATGTTATCTATAACAACGGTATTACGTGCACGTGTGATCGATCACTAATCGAATCGATCAAATACAGATGGACACGAGATTCAAGACTCTTATTGAGAATAGTTTAATAATGGCATTAAACTCTTTCCGGTAGGAGTTTCAACTCTTGTGTACCTGTGTTGGGTCGCTCGTCTATTGTATGTATAGATAGCATTTTTCTATCTAAAAAGTAAATATCCGGTGGAGTTTCGGATTCGTACGCAAAGTGTTTGTAAATATGCCTGAATGAATGTTGCTTTTTGATGTTTCGGAACTGAATGAGCTCTTGTTTGATCATTCCAAGTAATAAGTCAGTTTATTGGAAATTACTTTGGTCCTTTAGGGTCCGGCGTTTCTTCATTTAAAACTCAATAGTTTTAGTACTAGCTAGTCAAATTGTCTTAGTAATCTTAAGGCTTCTCATGTTCAGATTACTACTAAGGGATTGTTCCTTCTTTCACTACTCATGTACTACTACCCCTTTCGAAATCAGAACTTCTTTTTTGCCTGTGTGTACATGCTTTATGGATCCAAATCAAATTATCTTAGTAATCTTAAGGCTCCTCATGCTCAGATTACTACTAAGGGATTGTTCCTTCTTACATCACTTATGTACAGTTGAAGCTCCCCCTTTCGAAATTAGAATTTCTTTTTTGCATGTGTGTACATGCTTTATGGATTTGATTTATTTGTTTATTTGCATATTGGACTGGGCCGGTTTTTTTGGGTCAATTTTGGGCCTACTTTGATACGAGTCGTTTATTTTATTGTTTCCAGTGCGAAGATCCTTTGTGCAAAAAATCAAGTTGATTGAATATCATTAACTGTCTGAGCGGTAGACAATAATAAAATATATAACTTGGATTATCAAAGTGAGTCCATTTTGGATCCAAAATTGGCCCAACTAGACTTGTCCTACTGTAAATAATAAGATAAATAGTTCGAATCATCAAACTAGGCCCATAATTGGCCCAATTGGACCGGTCAATTCCCCTTGGGGACTAGAAAGTGGGGAGAAGGTGGACCCTTTCCCAATCTCATTATGTGTCAAGAAATTATGAAGTCTCCTTCTGGTCTCTGCTGGAAGGCTGGTGATATCCTTTGAGCATAACAATTGTTATATCTGTGTGTGAAAATCTTGTCAACTAGTTTTGATCTGCATACTTTGCTTACTTATCATTATTATTGGCATTCTTGATGTTGTTCCTCTTGAGGGAAGTCAAGTGCTCTTATTGCTATTAGAAGGCATATTTTTGTAACTATACTAAACTTGAAAATATTTATCAGACAATACTCTTCCCTATTACAACTCAAAGAATTGATGTACTTACTCCTTATTGTCACCATCAGCAGGTGGTTTTCTTTTTGCTGAAATCAATACTTTTCCCATTAATTGTAGTTTTACTGTGGAGAATCTTATTGTTAATCCATCTGCTTTATCAGCTGGTCAAGATTTTTCTTTTTTCAGCTTTGGCAACTAGCTTGATAGGGTGCGCTGTTAATCTATTTCCAGAAACAGATTTTCACAGTCACTTGGCAGCTAGTTTAATCTATTATTAAGGTTCACAATCATAAGGATTTAGCGTGTAAAATTTCACCAAATACGTTTGTTTGTTGTCAATTCCCTTGATTCCTTCCCCCCACAACATTAGATGTATTACTGTGCCTAATCCATATGCTTTGATTTTGCAGATCATTCATTCTGCTTTGGGAACAGACAGCAATTTGGCAACGCTGTTACTAGGTTTTTGGTATTAAAACTGGTAGTAGCATTATCCAACAAGAAGAGTATTCTTTCAGCTGGGCGGAGGTAACACCTATATCTTTTGTGTTTTGTTGAAACTTGAAAGTCAACTAGTGAGATAACTCTGGTTCAATTGTTCATGTACTTTCTAGAAGGAAGTTACAAGTGTTCACAAGGGTTCCTAACTTGACTAGGGTTAAATTCACTTTTTAGAATAGTCTTCTTGTGTTTTGTTGCGGATATTGTAATGATAACTTGATAGCAAAATGCATTTGAACTGTTTAAGAAATTTAAGGTGTGAAGTCATGGTGTCAAAAGGGTAATTGAAATGCAAAACGTGTACTATTAAGTCATGCTTTATCCAAATATTATTGGTTTTAGATTTTTAACCACTTTGTTTGCTACTAGATTCTTCCACCAGAATTTGTGATCAGATCCAATGTTGCACTTAAGTTGAATCTTATTAACAAATTTGGTTTTAGATACACTTTAATGTACATAGAAGAAATATGATTGCTTCTGCTTATGGTGTATGCAACAGTTACTGATTCCACTGTTTCTGCTTTTCTTTCAGGTATCTATGGCTGTGGTTCCAATATGTTATAATATGGGCTATAAAGACCAATCTCTTTTCAATCCAAAAGAAGTAAGACAGAATGAGAAGGGATTTATGTATAGCTTTACGTCAGTCCAGGTGGATTGTGGTTGTTTCTCTCCAATTTCTAGTGAATCATGCAGAAGAGGATTAAATGATTCTACTGGTATTCTACTAAAATTTTGTCAGAGAAAAGCTGCAGGATTTTTTCCAGGCATGATTTCTAAAAGAGGATTTACTTCTTTAAGTACTGGGACTGAGGCATCTGTCCAACCCTCAACGCTCAAGGTACTATGCCATCTAAGATCCAGCTCCAGTAATGCTCCACAAAGAGAAAAACTACATGCGCCCTGTCATGCATTCAAGTCAAATTTAAATCAGAAACAATTAGAGTCACTAGATACTTATTTTGGAAAACTCAAACAAGATGCTAATCAACCTTCTTCAGTTTCTTTAAAGAAGAAGGAAGAGTTTATTGACTACGGTGGTTCAGTCAAAGCAAAAAGGGTGCTAGGATCTCTAGAAGTTTATCTTGGCAAAGTTAATAAAGGTAAAAGTTCAATAATTCATTGTGTTCCTTTTTCTATGGGCATGCTTTGATACATTGCAGGTAATTGAGCTTGCTCTTAGCATGCTTGACTTTAGTTTGAGTACACAGTTATCAATTTGTGGAGTATGATCAGAACCATGCCACTCTACCAGACACAATATTTAATAATTGTGGAATCTAAGATCAAGGTTTTTTTTCAGAGAAACTTATCAAATCTTGTTGCTAATTTACTCGTGAAAATTCTGCCTGTGAGCACATTTCTACTTTTCCTTTTTATCAGCATGAGCTCATTTCTACTGGTGTTTCATTCATTTCTACTCTAAATTATTCTTCTCTGGACTCATCAACTTGCAATATGATGAGCAAAACACCATTGTGAATGAGAAGGTATTATATTTTGCTATACATGAAATGATTCAGATGAGGAATTCACACGAAATAAACTATACAATAATTAGCTGACGTGATATAGACTTCATGGATCACAATGCAGGGAGGTTGTAAAATGAGTGATTTTCTTACTTCTCTTGTGATTGAGGAGTTCTGCTATCATTATTGAACCATATTCTATCATTAATGGCGTTCGTCAAATATTCGCACGATTCTTAACAAAGTAAATGAGGCCATGTCTTCTTTGGCAACATTAACTGAAGCATATTTCAGTTTGTGTTTGTAGATCTTGGTGTCTAAACTGGTAAATTTTACAATCTAATTTATTTCTTTTGATTCAGATATGAAGTCAAAAAACTATGAGTCATCTGCTTCTGATGGTGAAACTACTGAAGCAGCATCTTATTCTGCGTGGGAAAATTCTGGAAGAGGTGGATGGAAGAAACTGAAAAGCTACATGACGTTAAGAAACAGAGATGGTGAGGGTGGTCCAAAGACTTCTTACAATGAAACCCTCTCTGATCTGTATTTGATGTAATGAATCCATCATCTTCTTTATCTTTTTGGTTGATATTTTATGGTTTCTCTTGCTACCAAATTGCATTTACAATTTTGTAACTCTCGACTCATACCTTTCTTGATGGTCCTAAATTTTTTCGTTGCAGTGGTGTATTGGTTTCCATAAACATTGCAGTCTTCCTGTTCGAAATAGCAAGTCCTATCCGCACCTCTGACTTAGAGGTCTTTTCAGTTCCTTCAGTATATGGAGCAAAGATAAATCACTTGATTCTACTTGGAGAATGGTGGAGGCTAGTGACGCCAATGTTTCTGGTACAAGATTGATGATTGGGTTCGTGTTTCCATTCTATTACTGTTTCAGGAATTTTTTAATTACTACTAAAATAATATGTTGTGAAACTTCTTAACCTTTGGAATTAGTTAATCAATTTGAAACTTGTTGCATGAAAGTTTTTGGATTTGGAGCATTTGAAGGTCCTAAAAGAAAGAGGGCTGGAGGATAACCGCAATTTATAATCTCTGGGTGAATGGAAAGATCAACAAACCACCACTGATATGAAAGTTAATATTTTCTTTTAATCAAGAGTCAGGCTCACTTGTCATTTCAATAAAAGAGAAGATAATAGCTTTAGGATTTGGGTTTTGACAAAACTTGTCTTTTGTAATTTGGGGAGTTGTAAAGGGCTCGGTAGATTAGACTTTGTATTTGAGAGTGTAAAGGATGAAATATTCGGACCTAAAGATGAAGATTTAGCTCTGTTATGTATATCTGCATTGTTGTTTCATTCAATTTTGGACATTTGGTTTCATAAAGATGATTGAGAATCGTTCTACTCAAGTGGGCTCAGTAGATTTTGGCCCTTAATATTTTAGAAGGCCCGCCTAACATGGGCCTAGTTCTAGCTTTAGAAGAGGTGTCTTGATTTCCGGAGACACTCAGAAACCTTTATCTAATGCTCACTTGATTCGTGCTCGAGCAAACCAATATATTGATGGTTCTCTCTATAAACAAGTAGTCACCGCTCAAAGCCTGTTCAAAGGGTCCTTGAACGGACAACCAAACCCTGGTTGTCTTAGTTAATATTATGTATGTTCATATAAACAGGAACCTAGGGGCTGCTCCATTAGCAAGTGAGGGTATGCAATTCTATACATTGAATTTTTATTTTTTTATATATACGTATGTAAATTTTGAATTTGTATTGGCAATGTAAAGACTTGAATACCTTGGCCAAATATTTGAACACTCAACCAAATGTTGGAATACCTAGCCCAAATATTTGAATACCCGATGGGCTATTACACCTTCGAGCCCGCTCCTATTTGAAAGAGAAAGAGTTCATACCACTTACCTTTTTTAATGCTTGTGTAAAACGGAAGAAAACCCTCAGTCTAAGATAATTTCCCTCATTGGCAGCTTGAATTAGAATTTAGGGCACAATGCGTCACACTTAACGGCAACCGCAAGCCACAAGCTGTTGACTGATTTGTTTTAAGAATTTGCAATTTACAGTTTTGACTTCTGAGGGTCAACCCCCAGTTCTCTCTCTCTGTATTTCTCTCATGTTATGTATTATCATCGTAATTGTCTTTACCCACAAATTCTTGCAAACAAAATAAAAATTACAATAAACTGTAGGTTTGCATTTCAAAAACTTCCTACATATAACTTGTGTGGCTTGCTTGAACCCTTATGATTTATTTTATGCTTTTGATAAGCAAAGGTTGATTTGTTTTACTGAGTTCCATCCATTTGATTTTCCTAAAGTAGAATTGATGACACCTGACAATCAACTTGAGAATTACATCATTGATGCGTGCTCTGGCAATGAGCTTGTTGAGGTAAAATGAATTAGTGACTTCGCTAGAAGGTTGGTAAAAATAAAGAAGAATGTCGTATATCCGTTAATCTATTTTTTGTAAAGTTATCATTAATTCTATAAATACTTATTGTAACCGTAGAAAAAGCTTTTTCATCAATGAAAATTATAAAGAACCGATTGTGTAAGCGAATGAATGATCAATTGATGAATGATTGTTTGGTTACATACATTGAGAAAAATGTGTTTGATAGATTGATAACAACATTATTATGCAACGATTTCAAACTATGAGATGTCGTAGCAACCAATTGTAAAAATCCATCTCTCTACAAGTTTTTTGTGAAAGCACTCGTATCAATATATTAAAATTTTCTTATTTTTTAATTCAAGATATATGAATTAATTGATTTATTAGAAATAAACGACAAGTATTGACTATGTAATTTTTTATATAATTTATAAAACTTAATTTTTTGACTATCTACCATGACAAACACGGTAACTCATCAAGTGCTCTTATAACTTGATGACAATTATGCACATGGACCCAAATAATGTGGATTATTAATTTTATCATATTTATTTATTGATTATATTTTGGAATTTATTTATTTAGTATTTACTTTAGTAAATTTATTTTGATAGGATTTGATAAGATAGGATAAGCGTGTCATTCTTTTATTTTTATCCTTTTGTTATCTCAAAAGTTTATTTATGCTTGTATTTTGGAGTATTGATTGAATGAATAAAATTTATTATTTCTCTTAGAATTGATGTGGATTTTAGTTCGTCCTTAGATGCAAATTCCTAGGGGTTTTTTAGATGCGGATGCTTAAGGAATTTTTCTGATTGCCCCGCAGCAAAAGCTCCATACATTTCTGAGAGAAAATCTAGGTTCACTTAGCTATTTGCAGCCTCTTTTGGAACCCATATTTTCCGTAAACAGAGAACTAGAATTTGGGTTAAAAATCATTGGGAGTTTCATGATTACATTTGTCATTAAAAAACAACACTGATAAATGGAGCCACAAAGGGAAAAGATTGGTGCAACGAGTTCCATTGATCACTAGTGAGAATTTCCGAAACTCATGTTAAAGCCACATAGATAAGAGTGAGGTGAACTAGGATTGGTTTGCAAATAGTCTTGTCTTGAGTCTCGTAAACTCTTGATTTATAAAGAGTTTTTTAGCTGGTTAGGTTCTGCTTGTGGTTTTCCTTGGAGAGTAATCTGCAAGGTCGCATATAATGATCATTGTGCCTTATTCACTGTATATAGAAATGATATTTGGACATCTGTATGAACAGATGCTATTTTTAAGGCAATTCAGAGGTCGGAATAGAATGTAGCCGAACAGCTTTGCAAAGTCCATGCTCACATTTCGCTACTACAATCAAATTAACTAGTAATATGCAACAGGTCTTACTTATTTATTCTTTGCTTCCTGGATTCTTGTTTAGTTATTTTGCTCGTGGAATAACAAAAATAGAATTATTGCAAAGATGTGAAACCATAATGGAATACTGTCATTACAGAAACAATGGGTTAATAGAAATGCAATGTGAAAAATATGAACTCCTGCATGCTGTGGAAGAAACAATAGACGTGATTTAGTTCCATAGGATGTCCAAGAGCTAATTATGGACTGTGAATTCCATTCTATGTTTAAGAGCTCCTTTACTAATCAAATTTGAGGTCTGAGATTACTAGACATGCTGCCTTTAAAACATTTCTATTTGCAGCACTCGGGAATCCTTCACATAGCCTTTGGTTGTTGGGCGCTTCTCACTTTTGGGCCTAGAGTTTGCAGAGCCTATGGTTCCTTTACATTTTCCTTGTTATATATCCTTGGAGGAATTGCTGGCAACATGACCAGCTTTCTTCAGACACCAGAACCAACTGTGGGCGGGACGGTAAGCAGTATTGCACTGTTCCCTTTTATTAGTTATATATATATATATATATATATATCTTCTGTCATTTGTATATAATCTTCCTGTTGTTTGTTCGTTCTCCTTGTTTGTTCCTTCATTTTTTTGTCTGCAGTTTGTACTTGAAGATAGATTATGTGAATACTACATGTCACTGTTGTTTAAGTCCATGCAAGGGGTATTTTCACCTGATTCTCCTTTTCAGCGTGCTTTGGACTTTAGGCTTTATCAGTATCATGGACAAGATTGTATTCATCTTATACTCAAATTCCTCTTTCCACGCCGAGCAAAAAAGGAAAGATGAAAACATCCTTATAGTGGCTTAAGCTTAACTAAAGCTTCCTTGCCATGCTACAATCTGAAGTCTATATTTGATCTGAAATCATGGTAGAGTTGTTTATTGTACTCGTAGTGTTCCTTCTCTTTCTTGTTTCTTTCGTTTCCCTTTCTTGGTTGCATAGGAAAAACTGGATGGCAAAATAGAGGCTTGGTTCTTTCCCTACCCATCAACTTTATAAAATCTCATTGTATGGTATGTGGAAAAAGAGACCCTTACCTAAAGACTTTGCTCATAGCTTCAAACTGAAACACCAACAGATGTGTCCCAACCCCCCCGCACTCAAATTTAATAAAAGCTACCTTTAAAGGATACGCATTGCTTAGTTAAATTAGTTTAGTGTTAAAAGCTCAAGGTGTCAACCATGAGAGCATAGGCTTGAGTTTGGGAGCAGTCATTTTTGTGCGAATTAATGTTGTCAAAGGTCAGGCCACGTTGCAATCTTACACCACCAGCACCATTGATAGGCAAAAACTTTGGCCTCCAAATTGCCCATTGCTTGGTGGATTGGTAAATTCAATCTAGCAAACCATGAGAGTATTAGAGCTGCCACTCTGTGCATATTGCAAATGGCTAGACCTGTTTCCAGTTCCAGTATCGTTGATTATGGAGGATCAGCTCTAGGAATGGCCTTTTTGCCGTTAAAGAAACAGAGAACAGGACATAAGCTGAAACCTTCTGCAAATTAAGTTAAAGTTGAGGTTTAAGATTCCTTTAATGGGGCAACTGGAATATGAATATTCTGTTAAGCAACATTATTGAGCATTATAGAACCCAAGTCTAGAATTTCTACTAACAAGAAACTCTTGAAGATCTGAAGGATGCACCTTTGGCCTCAGCAACCCCCCGGTGGAGTACTTCTCAAAATCTGGTTAGAGTAAGAAGTTAACGGTAAATTAAAAATATTTTTAAAACCATCCACCTCCCATGCCCCCTGTTGGGTTTTGTGTCTCGAATTTTCGACATTCTCATTCGGTAGGAAGTTCGGACAGTGTGTAATGCTGAAAGTGGTGAAAACAGTCACCAAAAGCTCTGCAGCGACCAGTTCCAAGACCGCTTGGGACCGCTCCTGTGGTTTGTGCGAGACAACAATTTTTTGTGCATAGATAAGATTGTGGCTGTCATTGTTTTGACCTAGTATATATATTAGGTTATGATAGAAACCCTAGGCAAGAGAAGTCGTCTCATACTCTAGAGAGGCTAAGTTTGGAGGCTACATAGAGTGTAGAGAGATAAAGAGATGCTCAATTTGAGACCACAGATATTGTGAGAAAGAGAAAGTGTCACGCCTCAAACTCCGGGCCACGTGAAACACCCATAAACAACCAAACATGATATCCAACCGAGAATACACTCTAAAAAATAAATCATACATGCATTATATATAAACGCCAAACGGCAACATTACACGGCTCCAACGCCCGAAAAACATGTTATAGCATACATGTAAAAGTTAACAAAAAGGAAGACTACACTCTTCCACCTCCTCCGGCACCTCCAGATCAACCAGCGTGATTGGTACCTGAAGAAAAACAAATCCCACATCGTGAGCCAAGGCTCAGCAGAAATTAGGCAAGCATGCATTATAAACAAAATATGCTAGGAAACCGAAGTGCAGGTTTAGACTTTCTTTCAAGCCTTGAAAATAGTTTTCACATGCAAACGGGAAAGTGAGGATACAAACCATGTTTTGACTCACTCACAGGAGCCTAAAAACAATTGAAAAGAGTTTTTAGATCGCGATTCACACGACTCTTAAAACAGTTTTAAAATTGGTCTATCCGTCCCAAAATGCAGTACATGTAACCCATGACACATGCAGCCGGCCCTCACACGCCGCAACCACAGTCCTAAGACTGAGATAAAGACTCGTATATAAACATACATTCCCGGAATAAAACCATAGGCCAACCACGGAATAAAACCGTACACCGCGAGATAAGACTGCACACCACGGGATAAAATCGTAGACCAAACCACGGGATAAAACCGCATACTATGCCGTAAGCCACGGGATGGAACCGCCGACTACGGATTATACCACGGGATAAGACCGCATACCACGGGATAACACCGCATATTCCTATGCATAACCTAATCACGATTTAAATGCATATAATATACCACATACACCACATGCATGTGCCCCACAAATCCGTCACATCCATGCCTAATAAAACTATGAGTTCTACAGCATGCAACCACGATACACATAAGATATCATGCTATGTAATCCATACATGAAAAAACAGTTACAAATGTACATAGCCATATAACCCGACTAGACATCACAAGCCACCCACTCGCCATTCGATACCCGAACGACAACCCGTCCACAAACCGGGACCCGTCCACACACAGGGACAACCAACACCTAATCCGTAGATCAACACCTGAAACCTCCCTCAGACCGATTCTCACCAGAACCCCACCTTAAACCACGAACCTACACGTCGCGCACTCAACCGGCACTCACACAACTGTGCCACAAACCCAAAACCAACCGTGCACGTCACACCCGAGGACGGCATCACATAAGCACCCCGGGCCACCACACGACCCCCGAAACCACAACGCCATTAACCAAACCCCAAAAGGAATCCACAGTTATTTGAATCGATCAATTCCCATAAATCAATCGATTGAATACCATAAGACGTCAATCAAAAACCAAAACCCAGCCACGGAACCACCAAAACACACACCAACACTTCAGTTGACCGAACCAAGCCCCCAGTCGACCGAAAACCACACTAGAAAACCAAACACTCCTCAATGCACGGTTCAGTCGACCGAACCCATAGGTTCGGTCGACTGAACCCCAACATGATGATCCAGTCGACTGAACCCATGGTTCGGTCGACTGAACTCACCCAGAAATCGTTTTTAAGCTATGGGTTCAGCCCTCCAAACCTCGAATCGAAGCCTCGAAACTCCAAATCAACATCCGTGAACATCCGCACGCCTAGGCCTAACACCAAGACCTCAAAAGAAACTCCCGGCACCCGATTTCATCCACGAAATCAACAAAAAACTCGATTTTTAACCCAAAAATTTAACTTTATAGAAATTCAGATCTACAACAATCTGACTGGTAAAAAGACACGATTACCCATAGCACTCTTATAATACATACAGGTTTAGAATTCTACCTCGGTGAGTTTAAAACTCGATGTCTCGATCCACTTACAAAATCGAGTTTCGCCGGAATTGAAATCTGACCGGATGGTTGCATAGCCCACGACGCCAAAACCAAGGATCCGCTATTGGATCGTTGAAAATCGAGCCCCGGGCCCCCGAGAACTTAAAGAGAAGGCAGAGAGAAAACGAAAAACTTAGGAGTTAAGTTTTGGAAAATATCTTTTAAAAATATCTAATTCTAGATATTTATGAGTCTCCAAAATATTTTTTTTTGAAAATTTTCGAGATTCGCACCACAACGGCCCACGGCCCCGGGAACCTTCTCCGCATGCATATCTAAGCCCAATCATGCATTAAAAGCAGTAAAAACATGTTCAAACGGAAGCACGTAACGCGCGTCCGAAAACGCCGAAAAAAAAAACGGGTCAGTGTCTCACAACTCTATCTCCTTAAAAGAATTTCGCCTCCGAAATTCAACATAAGGTCAAAGAACAAACCGTCGATCACATCGACACGGCATACGAGATGGTCAGCCAAACCATTCCTAGGATATAGTCAAACAAGGTCAGGCATCCTAGACAATGGTCAACTATCTCACAGACACGGGATCTACAACCCATCCCAACCTCACATCATCACCAAGCACTACCTCAACACCGCACATCATCCACGGAATCTATCATCAACCCCAAACGGATGTAATGAAGAACTGGCCCAAGGCCTGCATACTCAGAAAATACCTCTGTGCAATGGAGAAAGATCTGCATCTGTATCATCTCGCACGGCCGGTGCCCTCGAAGAACCGCGAGCTGTAAGAGAATACACTCGGGGGAACCCCACTCTGTCCTGTCCACCATAACTCGGCGCCGTCGGCTGCCGCACCGACTGAATTGATGTATCCCCACTTGTCGTCGCTCGGGAAGTCTGAACTGCTGGATGCTGTTGTCGGTCCTGCACATACGAACCCTCTGGCGTACCAACCATGCTCGGCGCATCCTCCTTCTGGGGACAAGTCCTACGGATGTGTCCAGTCTGACCACATCTGTAACAAACGGGCAACTCCATCCCCTGCAACTGATCCTGCATGGAACTCTGAGCTTGCCTCAACTGTGGGTCCCGAGACTGCCGCGGCTGCGGGCAATCTGGTACACGATGCCCCGGCTGTCCACATCGGAAACATCTAACCTCCCTCTGCTCTGGCCTCCTTGACGAAGCCACTGATGGTGCAGAGAATTGCTGTGATCCAGATGGATGAAAACTAGGACTAGAGGACCTCTGCCTCTTGCTGGAACGCCCAGCTGTCTGCACCTCTGCTCCGCCCTGCAGTACCCTGGCCTCCTTAGAAGCTCGGATCTCAATCATGGTGTTCTCCACCCTCACTGCTACCTCTACCAGCTCCATGAATACACGAATCCCCATCATTATCACACGCTCTCTTATCGCCGGTCTCAGACCCCGCTCAAACCTCAGAATGTAGCTCGTCTGTGCTCACTAACTCAAGTGCAAACCGGGACAAGCATGTGAACCTGGACTCATACTGCATGACGTCCATCGCCCCCGGGGTAAGAGTATAGAACTCCTCCATGTACAAATCTCTCCTCGAAGCTGGGAAGTATTTCTCCAAAAACACTCCCGTAAAGGATGCCCAAGTAACTCCTGCAATAGTCCTGGCATATTTCCACCAAGCGTGAGCAGCACCCCTCAACTGAAAGGTGGCAAAAGAAACCCGCAACTCATCCTCCACAATCTGCAGCGTGTTGAGGATCCGCGTCGTTAACTCCAACCACTCCGTTGCCACAATAGGATCAGGATCTTCGGCAAAGGTAGGTGGATCCATGCGTCTAAACTCCCGCATCGCCACAGTAGCCCTAGCCTCAGGCACCCTCTCACTAACAGCCTCACCTCTAGAGGTCTCAACTAGCTGGCCGATGGAACCCACCAGCGCACACAACAACTCTACCATGTCAACAGGTCCTTGGGAGCGTTAGCATCCCCAGCATCAAGGATAGGAATATCCTCTTGGCCAACAGCACGGCCACAGCCTCGACCACGGCCTCGCCCTCGTCTCGCCGACATCGCATCTATATGAAAGAAAACGACATATAAGATGCAGCACATAGCATGAACGTAAACGCTTAACCACATAAGCATGCTAACACATAGCCACATAGGTTTATGCTAGACAATCACACATACCAAGGAGAATCAACAAGAATAACACGTCAATCTGGATAACCTACTCAGATTCCTTGCTAAAAATAACGTCAGCTAAACGCGTTTCTAACTTGGCCCCCAAATTTGTTAATCCAAACGCCCAAACGCAGGACTATCACTCCTAAGATTCAACCTCCATGCTCACCTATGCGCATCATTCACATATGACCCGCATGTTATCACGTTTATGTTATCAAAACATCTAAACACATGCAGTCAAGCACACGCAATCAACCTCACACGATGATGTAACCTCTTCTCATGGCTCATAGGTATTCGAACCCAAAGCTCTGATACCAAGTTGTCACGCCCCAAACTCCGGGCTACGTGAAACACCCATAAACCAAACATGATACCCAATCGAGAATACACTCTAAAAAATAAACCATACATGCATTGTATATAAACGCCAAACGGCAACATTACACGGTTCCAACGCCCAAAAAATATGTTATAGCATTCATATAAAAAGCTAACAAAAAGGAAGACTACACTCTTTCACCTCTTCCGGCACCTTCAGATCAACTAGTATGATCGGTACCTGAAGAAAAACAATTCCCACACCGTGAGCAAAGGCTCAGCAGAAACTAGACAAGCATGCATTATAAACAAAACATGTTAGGAAACCAAAGTGCAGGTTTAGACTTTCTTTCAAGCCTTGAAAACGATTTTCACATGTAAACGGGAAAGCGAGGATACAAACCATGTTTTGACTCACTCACATGAACCTAAAAACAATTGAAAAAGGTTTTTAGATTGCGATTCACACGACTCTTAAAACAGTTTTAAAATTGGTCTATCCGTCCCAAAATGCAGTACATGCAACCCATGACATATGCAACCGGCCCTTACACGTCGCAACCACAGTCCTAACACTGAGATAAAGACCCGTACATAAACATACATTTCCGGGATAAAACCGTATACTATGGGATAAAACCATAGGCCAACCACGGGATAAAGCCGTAAACCAGACCACGGGATAAAACCGTATACTATACCGTAAGCCACGGGATAAGACCGCATATTCCTATGCATAACCTAATCAGGATTTAAATACATATAACATACCACATACACCACATGCATATGCCTCACAAATCCGTCACATCCATGCCTAATAAAACTCTGAGTTCTACAGCATGCAATCACGATACACATAAGATATCATGCCATGTAATCCATACATGAAGAAACAGTTACAAATGTACATAGCCATATAAGCCGACTAGACATCACAAGCCACCCACCTGTCATTCGATACCTAAACGACCCATCCACAAACCGGGACCCGTCCACACACAGGGACAACCAACACCTAATTCGGAGATCAACACCTGAAACCTCCCTCAGACCGATTCTCACCAGAACCCCACCTTAAACCACGAACCCACATGTCGCGCACTCAATCGGCACTCACACAACCGTGCCACAAACCCGAAACCAACCGTGCACGTCACACCCGAGGACGGCATCACATAAGCACCCTGGGCCACCACACGACCCCCGAAACCACAACGCCATTAACCAAACCCCAAAAGGAATCTACAGGTATTTGAATCGATCAATTCCTATAAATCAATCAATTGAATACCATAGGACGCCAATCGAAAATCAAAACCCAAACACGGAACCACCAAAACACACACCAGCACTTCAGTCGACCGAACCAAGCCCCTAGTCGACCGAAGACCACACTGGAAAACCAAAAACGCCTCAATGCACGGTTCAGTCGACTGAACCCATAGGTTCGGTCGACCGAACCCCAAAACGATGATCCAGTTGACTGAACCCATAGGTTCGACCGAACCCCAAAACGATGATCCAGTTGACTGAACCCATAGGTTCGGTCAACTGAACTCACCCAGAAACTGTTTTTAAGCTACGGGTTCAACCCTCCAAATCTCGAATCGAAGTCTCGAAACTCCAAATCAACATCCGTGAACATCCACACGCCTAGGCCTAACACCAAGACATCAAAAGAAACTCCCGGCACCCGATTTCATCCACGAAATCAACAAAAAACTCGATTTTTAACCAAAAAATCTAACTTTACAGAAATTCAGGTCTACAACAATCTGACCGGTAAAAAGACACCCGATTACCCATAGCACCCTTATAACACATACAGGTCTAGAATCCTACCTCGGTGAGTTTAAAACGCGACGTCTTGAATCACGTGCAAAATCGAGTTTCGCCGGAATTGAAATCTGACCAGATGGTTGCGTATCCCACGACGTCAAAACCAAGGATCCGCTGTTGGATCGTTGAAAACCGAGCCCCGGTCCCCCGAGAACTTAGAGAGAAGGCAAAGAGAAAACGAAAAACTTAGGAGTTAAGTTTTAAAAAATATCTTTTGAAAATATCTAACTCCAGATATTTATAGATCTCCAAAATATCTTTTTTTTGAAAATTTTCGAGATTCGCACAACAGCCCACGACCCCGGGAACCTACCTCACATGCACATCTAAGCCCGATCATGCATCAAAAGCAGTAAAAACATGCTCAAACGAAAACACGTAACGCGCGTCCGAAAACGCCGAAAAAAAAAAACAGGTCAGGGTCTCACAGAAAGAGAGTGAGACTGGTAATCTGTATTTGCGTATAATAGATTATTTCTTCTCTCCCGTAGATGTAGGTAGTCTTGTGAATCACGTATATTCCCGATTCTTGTAATTATTTCTTTCTTTATTTGTCTTATGTGAATCGTAGCCTACGTGGGTATCTGCTGTCCAAACCAGTTGGTTGTTTGAGGATTTAGGTGTTCCAAATCCCAACAATTGGTATCAGGGCTTCTGGTTAAAGGCTTAATCACTCGATTGCAATAAAGATGACAAACATCCGGTATGAAGTTGAGAAGTTTACTGGCAAGAATAACTTCTCCCTCTGGCAGAGGCATGTGAAGGATCTGCTAATCCAACAAGGGGTCTACAGGGCATTACTTGGCAAGGCAACGAAGCCATAGAGGATGACCGACGACGATTGGGAGAAACTTAATGCCAGGGCTGCGAGTTCAATTCGGTTGAATCTAAGAGATGATGTTATTCACAACGTGATTGATGTGAAGACAACACATGAGATCTGACATAAGCTGGAAGTACTCTCTACATGAGGCAAACTTGGCTAACAAGTTGTACGTGGAGGAAAAGAACTAAAGAAGTGCTTCTATTGCCACAAAACTGGTCATTATAAAAACCAGTGCTAAGAACTAAAGAAGCATCTAAAGGAAAAAAAGAAATGAAAAGTGCATTCAGGGACTATCAGTTTTGTTGAGGAGTCATCAGACAGTGAGGTAGATGCAGATTCACTTTCAGTATCTCCGGGTTTTAATTTTCTGTGAAAGTCATGGATACTAGATTCAAGATGCTCATACTATGTGTCTAACAAAAGAATGGTTTGACACGTATAAACCTTGCAATTGCAGCACAGTTTTAATGGGAAATGACACAGCATGCCAAGCCATTGGAACGGGTATAGCGAAGATCAGAATGTTCGATGGAGTTGTAAGGGTTTCAGGAAATGTCAGACATGCTCCAAGGTTAAAGAAAAATATAATTTCTTTAAGAACATTGGATTCTTTGAGTTGTGGGTACACAACAAAGGGTGGAGCGGTGAAGATTAGCAGAGGTACTACTGTTATTATGAAAGGGTAAAAAGTTAAAAATCTCTACAGATTGGTAGAGGACATGGTAGTAGGTGGATTTATCACTACTACACATGCAGAATCCAGCAGGAATGGCACGAGACTCAGACATTTGCTGCTTCCACAGATTAACAAGCAGAGTATGTCAGAACTTTAGAATAAGAAAACAGCTGACAAAGTAGAGCTCGATCTGACTAGTTCACCCAGAAAATTAGGTGATGGTAGTTCAAATCAACAGTAGATGGAACAATTCAATGGAGAACCTTCGTCTTATAAGAAAGCTACATGTAGCACAAGTAGAGTTCAGTGGCAAGTAGCAGTGTCAAAGAAGGTGGAGTTACCACAGAAGGCTAAGACTTGGGAGTTGGCAAAACTGCTCAAGAAAGAGAAAATTGTTAATTGCAAAAGGGTTAAGTTCAAGCATGGCTTGGATTGGGTTTAAGTTCATTCAGTTTGATGATCAGAGAGGGTGGAGCACTCATACTCGGGAAACTGGTGCACGACGAGACGGCTAACAGTTCTTCGAGATGATTCAGAAATTCGAGACACAAGGTAGAGATTGTTGGGTTTTGTATCTCGAATTTCCGACATTCTCGTTTGGCAAAAAGTCCGAACAGTGTGGAATGTTAAAAGTGGCACCAGAAGCTCTACAGTTGCAGAGAAACCGAGACCTATATAAGACCGCTTGAGCGATCTACGGGGGACAGCAATTTTTTGTGCGCAGCTGGGGTTGTGGCTGTTATTGTTTTGACCTAGTATATATATATATATTAGGTTATGATAGAAACCCTAAGCATCAAGAGAAGTCGTCTTATACTATAGAGAAGCTCATTTTGGAGACTAGAGAGGATGTAGAGTTAGAGAGATGGAGAGAGGCTTAGTTTGATACTACAAATATTGTGAGAGAGAAAGTGAGACTTGTAATCTATATTTGTGTATAGTGGATTATTTTTCTTTTTCGGTGAACGTAGGCAGTCAGCCAAATCACGTATATTTTTTTTGTGTGGATCGAAGCTTACATGGGTATCTGCTGCCTAAACCAGTTGGTTGTTTTGGGGATTCAGGTATTCCAAATCCCCCCCCCCCCCTTTGCAATAGTGTCAACAGTATCTGGTTGGAGTAAAAGATTGGTAAGAAAACTAAGGGGACCTATTTAATCCATAGCCCTCCCTTTCACATCAATGGCCCCCCTATGTTAGAGAAGGGGTTGTGGTATGAATAAACGTTATTGCTGATATAATCATTTCCTCATTTAACTTTTATACAAATGAGGTCTAGTCCCTAATCTTGAGTATTCAGTTCATTCTTTGATCTCACTTTATTGCTTAATAAAGCTTTAGACCTCCTTCAAAGTTGTTGGTTGAAAACATGAGCAATGGTATCTCATATGCACATAGGAGCTACATGGAAATCTATCCTTTGTTTTTTTTCTCTTTCAAAAATCTACACCCATCTGTCTGACCACTGCCAGTATATTATTTTTGTTTTCCTTATTTGAAAAAATATTGTCACAAACGAATTTTGTGCTCACTTTCTTCTGATATGATGTTCTGTAATGCATCAAGCATTTCTACTTCATTGGACATTAGGTACTAATTATTTTTCTTGCTTCCGGCTGTAATTTATTTTATCCATTCCTTTATTAATCAAGTCCACCTGTATGCTCAGGGGCCAGTATTTGCCATAATTGGAGCATGGCTCATTTATCAAATTCAAAACAAGGACGTCATTGCGAAGGATGATTCTGAAAACATGCTTCAAAAAGTAATAATTGTTACTGCCGTCAGCTGCTTATTGAGCAATTTTGGTCCAATTGATGACTGGTAAGTTTCCCTATGAACTAGTTTAAATTTAATCTCTGGAATTTGAAAGCCAAGAGGCCCAAAGTAACAAAGCTGGTCATAAAAGTATATTACTGAAGAAACAGGTGTTACATTGATTTGTGTGTGTAAAGGGTTTAGGCTTGTTTAGGTGCAGAAAATAGATATGAGAGCACCATTCTTTCCCTGTTCTCCAAGTAACGCTTTGCATATGATCTATTGAAACTATTTTTAGGTGTGTGGAGTCCAGTTATTATTTAGGTAATTCAATCCATGACTTGATCCATTTTGGAGGCGTTACAGTCTTCATGGATTTTTTTGTGACACTTAGTCCATGGAGCGGAAAAACACGCTGATAAGCCCAAGCCGGGCCCTTATGGACAAGTCTCGTTGGGTTTGGGGTAGCGTCCTCGAGGAAAAGTTTTTTAACCCGTTTTGGCTTTTGATCAGGGTTTAAATCGCAGTATCGGCCGGAGTGACAGTCGTAATCACGTGTAATGGGTATCGGAAGAATCGGTTAATCTATAGCGGGAATCGATAACCGTGCTCGTGATTTTTTTCAAGCGCTAACAAATGATATAAACTCATTGATAAGCAAATAGTAAACTTATTTACTACAAAAAGAACGCTTATAATTGTTTTTAATTAATATTTTGACACTTAACTTTGAAGACGAAAATAAAATTCTAGTGAGGAAAGCGAAACCAAATTATTGGGTTGTGTGTTGGGTCCCATATCAGTTTGTATCGGTTACGTATCGAGAGTATTGGCCAAGACGGACTAATAAGGCACTGATACGCAATACGTATCGGTTGTACGTCTCGGTCGATATTCTAGGATTTTTCTACAACTTTGATATTAAAGTGCGTATTCGAATCGTATGCCTGAGATACCATTACGTAACGGCAGATACGCAACGGTATCGGCGATACTTAAAACCATTCTAGTTCATTTTGGGTATTTATGTTTTTTGCTTCTGGTTAGGATTTATACTCTTGTATTGTATTTGCTCCTCTCATAGTGAAATTGCTGCAATTTTGTGGATGTAATCCTAGTTTTGGGTAAATTATATAAACTGTGTTTGTGTGTGTTTGTGTGTGTTTGCGTTGCTCCTCATTATTGTTTTTCTATTTTCTACTATAACATCCATCACAATTAATTATTTCTTTTTTTACTTTATTTTTCCTTTTTTTTTTGGGTGGGGGTAATGTTGCAGGACACATTTTGGTGCAGCTTTTACAGGTATAGTATATGGATTTCTGACATGCTCAATGATGCAAATGGATGATAGATCTTCAAAAAGTGGTGGCCAAGAAGAAGGTATTGCCCTCATTAGGCGATATGCTGATCCTTGTAAATCACTACTTGTATTCTCCCTCTTGGCTCTAGTTTTAAGCTCTTTCCTATTCATCCTTGAACCTCCCCTCAACTAACTGTCCTTGGACAGTGTTTTGTATGCATTTATGTATGTATGTATGTATAGTAAGGATTTTGCTCGTGTTAAACTTATCTTCGTTTGTTAGCTTAGCTTAAAGTCAAGCTTTTTATTTGATTGATTATAGTCAAATAAACAAAAAATTCGTTTGGTTAAAAAATGGTTTTAAACCGCTATGCAGAGAGAAAAAATTGTGATTAGATAATGAATTTTTTATGACTTTAAGTAAAAAGGTTAAAAGTCTACCGGAGCCAACCGAGGCCAAAATTGGATTTCATAGCTTTTCCCTTAAAATTAAACCCAAAAAAAACCTGACTTTAAAGTAAATTATCAAATGGAGCTAAAATACCTTGAGAATGTTGTAGGGAAGAAATGGTATGGTGGGAAACTATGAGTGCAGCTTTAGTTTGAAATGACTTAGAAATTGTGATTGAAGGCTCCAATTGTTTCAATAAAAAAACTAAAAGCATAGAAGAAATGTGCCATTCAATAGGGAACCATGTCACACTACTTTTGTTGTCACTTTTTTTTTAAAAGCACAAAATCGATAAAGAATATTATCACATCTTGAGATTGTATAATTTTTCTTTTGCGTTACAGCGAAATTAGTGACTAAAGGCATTTAGGTGAGACATGAATTCTACTAATCTCTTTTTTTTTTTGACTTTGTAAAAATTGATATAATCTCAAATCATCAAACGAGCAGTATTTGTACATGATATTATTTTTTCAGTATACCCAAATCGACGTATACCAAACAAAATTATCAAACTGAAATTATTTATTTATAGAAAATAAGTAATTGTATATGCTTCGGATATGTTATTCTATATCTCTAAACCGGCGTATATTTTACAAATAAAAAACATTAACTACGACTCTGGGATTATAAACTTGATGACTGTGGTGGACAAATTCTAGTCATCCCTGCTATTTGCAACCACAAATGTTATATAAGAGTAAATTTAGTATTATAATGAATAAGATAAAAAAAATAGTCATTCTACTAAAACATCATGCTTTTCATAAAAAAATAAAATAAAATATTACTTCCACTTGTCACAAAATTTCATAAATAATCTTATCAGGTTTTTAGGATCTCACAAATTTTAACAAACTTTTCTCAATATTTGTAAAAGTAGCACTTTAGGCTCAACAACCACAAATTATGAAATTCATTGTCTCAAAATAAAATTTTTAGCATAATCGCCTCAATGCAAAATAATCATGTTACATTCATATCAAACAGTGACCAAGTAGTCGTCAACCTCACGATCGGGAGTCCGACGGTACCGTAATCTCAATTCTCAATACACAAATTAGCAACGTGATGGAATGAGGGCCACTTTCTACCAAGCGCGAGTGGTATGTGCTGTCCGGGACTTATAACCCGCAAAACCTTTAAGGCAAAAATCCTTACTCAACGGGCAACCTCCCCCATAGGGAGCAACAACACCCATAATTGGGCAACCTCCCCTAACGGGATATAAAAGGCCGAAAACCCTTATAACTTGACACTTTGGAACAGTAGCACATTATCAAAAATTTTGCTTTCATATACTAATTCTTTGTAAAACGTGCCAATAGCATATTTAGAACTATCATGGTATTTGAAGAAAAGATTATGCTATCACAATTTTTCATACTTCAAAAACATAGATATAAAATAAGTTCAAAACAAAGTTCATACATTTTTGTTCAAAATAATACTTAAGCACTCTCACATGTCAAAAATAATACTGCATGTATGTTCAAAAATAATACTGCATTTAGGTTCAAAAATAATACTGTATTTATGTTCAAGATAATACTTAAGCATCTCACCTCGACTTAAACGTGACAAAACTCTCTTTTTGATATTGATTCCAAAATTTCTAATCTTTCGGTGATAAAATCTCAATGCATAATGGAGAAAGAGAGATTACATAACAAAGAGAGAAATAGTGGTCGGGGACGGTGGTGGAGGCTGTCGGCGGCGTCCGGCGACGGCGGTGGCTGAGCGTCGTCAGGCTCACGGTGGTGGCAGCGTTGAGTGTTTGGCTTAAAAGCTTACAGTGTGTGAGAGATGATATGTGATGATATGTTGCCACCAAGTGCCTTTTATAGGTTGGCCTAAATTTTTTTTAATCATTACATTTGATTTGATCTTATCTAGAATCTTATCTAAATCTCTTTCAATCATTACTATTGATTTGATTTTATCTAGAATTTTATTCAAATCTTTTTCAATCATTACCTTTGATTTAATTTTATTCAGAATTTTATCTAAGTCATTACCTTTGATTTGATCTTATCTAGAATCTTATCATAATCTTTTTCAATCATACATTTGATTTGATTTTATCCAGAATCTTATCTAAATCATTATCTTTGATTTGATATTATCCAAAATCTTATCCAAATCTTTTTCAATCATTAATTTTGATTTAATTTTATCAAAAATCTTATCAAGATCTTATTTATAATCCTATCAAAATATATGTGCAAAGAAATCTAGAAATATTTAAAATTTTTATCACTATATTATTATTTGTCAGAAATTTTATTTTTACAAATTTTCTACGAACTATCACATAATATAATATTCTATGGAGTGACACGTGTCTTATTTTTATTAACTGTCATGGTACAGGTTATTACATTTGTTGACTATTGTGTTGGGATTTTATGCACAAGTCTTCTAACGCGGTGGAAAAAAACGTAGATTTCATTCCACACAAATCAAGTAAAGAACAAGAACACTTAAAAGAACAAGAGAATTTACGTAGTTTGGCTGATTGCCTACTTTCACGAGAGAATAAACAATCCACTATTTTCAAATATGGAATATAATTTTTACTTTCAACCTCGCAATCTCTATGTATGACCGCAAACTGAGTCTTTGTGTGTCTCTCTATGCTCTTTCTAGCCTCTCTCTAAATATTAGACAACTTACACATATTTTTTCTTAACTCTAGATGAACTA
The DNA here is from genome assembly GCA_034768845.1 of Heliamphora exappendiculata. Classification (NCBI taxonomy): domain Eukaryota; kingdom Viridiplantae; phylum Streptophyta; class Magnoliopsida; order Ericales; family Sarraceniaceae; genus Heliamphora; species Heliamphora exappendiculata. The sequence continues at coordinate 961,137 of JAOTRH010000020.1, read as the reverse complement.
TAGGGTCCATTTATATAAGCCTCGACCAAAACCCCTAAAACATGTTTCAAAATGTCGTGGCAGCGCTCAAGCTCCCCACGAGAGCATATTAGCGCCATACTCGGTGCTCAAGTGCCTAGCTAGCACCCCACTAGCACAAAATTCTGTCCTTCAGGTGCTCTAGAGTCTTGCGAGCGCCCTTTGTTGGACTACTGGCGCTCAAGCGCCTTGCGAGCACTCCATTCTGGACTTATTGGCAGTCTAGCACTTCGCGAGCGCCAGCTAGTGCTATCTAACGCCAGCTAGCTCTAGCTTCTGATTTTCTTGAAAAATTTGAGCCACATACCTAACAATCTCCACCTTGTCTTGAATTTCTCAACCATCTTGAAGAGCTGTCGGTGTTACCTCGACCAGCACCGCTTTTCACAGGCATGAGTGCTCCACCCCCACTGAATCTTCAACATAAATAGACTTGGATCAAATTCAAACCAGACTTGAATTTGACCCTTTTTGCAATCAACAAGCTTCTCATCTTTGGATAATATTTCAAACTCTTACTTCTCAGTCTTCTGTGAAGACTCCACCTTCTCTGACACCACTGATTGCCCCTAAACTATTCTTGTGCTGCCTGTAACTTTCTTGTAAGACGAATGTTCTCTACTTGACTGTTTCTGCTCTGTTGACATGAACCACCATTACCAATTTTTCTGGGTGAGCTTTTCTGACTGAACTCTACCTTAACTGCTGCACACTTATTCTGACTATCTGGCATACTCTGCTTGTTAACCTGACCAAACTCCAAATGTCTGTGTCTCGTGTTGTCCTTGCCAATCTGTAAAGACTATCCACTTTTTGTCATTTCATGATAACTGAAGATCCTTTACTGATCTTCATTGCTCCACCCTTTGTGTGAACCCATAACCTAAAGAATCCAATGTTCCCAAAGAAACCAAATTTTTCTTTAACTCCAGAACATGTCTAACATTCCCTAAAGTCCTTTTAACCCCGTCAAACATCCTGATTTTAACCTTACCTATTCCAATTGACTGACACACTGAGTCATTCACCATTATAACAATGCCCCCGCTGCAAGACTTATATAATTAAACCATTCTCTAACTGGACACATATGATATGAGCATCCTGAATCTAATATCCATAATTTTGACATAACATTAAAATCTGGGAAAACTGAAAGTATAACTCTGTCTACCTCACTGTTTGACGACTTCTCGTTCTGCGAGCGCTTTTCCTTTATTCTTTTTCTCTATATGCTGCTTCAATTCTTGGAACTAGCTCTTGAAATGACTAGATTTGTGGCAGTATAAGCATTCCACATCATTCCTTACACGTGACTTGGACCGAGATCTACCTCTGTTAGATCCCTCCTCACTGGATCTATTCATTTTCCTGCTTGACTCAAATTTAGCCACAAGTAACCTCTTCACATTTGATTCACCATCCCTTCTCATCTTCTCATGTGACAAAAGAGCACCAGTGACCTCTTCAAGTTCTAGAGTGTCCTTCTCGTGCATCAGCATTGTCACCAAATGATCACAGGACATCGAAAGCGATGCCAACAGGAGTATCATCTTATCTTCATCATCAACCTTTACTCCAAATTCGGATAACTGTATGATGAGCATATTATACACATTTAGATGTTTCAAAAGGTTTGTACCGTCTTTCATCTACAGTCCATACACTTTCTTCTTCACGTACAACTTGTTAGCCAAATTCTTCTTCATGTAGAGACCTTCCAGCTTCTACCGGATCTCATGCGCTGTCTCCACATCAAGCATGTTGTGAATAACATCGTCTCCCAAATTCAACCAATTCGAACTCGCAGTCCTAGAATCAATGTCCTCCCAATCGTCATCGGTCATCTTCTCTGGCTTCCTTGCCTTATCGAGTAATGCCTTAGAGACCCTTTTCTGGATCAACAGATCCTTCATCCATCTTTGCCACATGGAGCAAGTTATTTTTTTCGGTAAACTTTTCGATTTCATATATGATATTCACTATCTTTACTGCGATCGAGTGATCAAGCCAATAACCAGACGCTCTAATACCAATTATTGGGATTTTAGGCACAAATTTTCTAACGCAGCGAAAAAAAAATAGACTTCAATCCACAAAAAGCAAGTAAAGAACAAGAACAAGAACACCCACAAGAACATGAGAATTTACGTGGTTCGACTGACTGCCTACCTCCACGAAAGAAGAACAATCCACTATTCTCAAATATAGAATACAAGATTCACTCTCAACATCACAATCTCTGTATATGACCTCAAATTGAGCCTCTCTATGTCTCTCTATACTTTCTCCAGCATCTCTCTGAGTATTAAACAATTTACACACATTTTTTCTTAATCCTAGATGAACTATAGGGTCCATATATATAGGCCCCGACCAAAAAACCCTAAAACACACTTCTGAATGTTGCGGCGGTACTCAAGTGCCTAACTCTAACACCCCACTAGCGTACAATTCTGTCTTCCAGGCGCTCAACTGCCCCACGAGCGCTTTGCTATTGCACCTTTTCTGGACTGCTGGTGCCTAAACACCCCGCGAACACTTCATTTTGGATTTGTTGGCACTCAAGCGCCTCGTGAGTGCCAGCTAGAACCAGCTAGCTTTGGCTTCTAATTTTCTTGAAAATTTCAAACCACAAACCCAATAGCATTGGTCACGTAGTTTGTTGGGGTTTATGTCACTTTTTAATTGGGAGGTTAAAAGGTTGCCACATGGAGGTGATTTGTTATTAGGAATGATAGTTTTTTTGGTTTTGCCCAATGTTTTTTGGTTATGTAAATTTTTTCTATTTTCAATAACAAAGTAAAAAAGGGTATTTACTTCTCCAATCTATTTTTCCCCGCCTTGTTTTTGATTATATAAAATAAAATATTTTTAAAAATATAAAATTTATTTTTTAAAAATATAATAAGCTTAAAACATAAAATTAAAATATTATATTTATTTCTTTTTTTCCTATCTCATGCCACTGCATTTTTTATATTATTTTTCAATTTTAGCCTGACTGAATAAGGGGATGAAAATAGAAGATCTTGTCCCACCTTTTCCCCGCCTTTGCCCCGCCTTATTGCCATCCTTGATTTTAGTTCATGTTCCAATTTTAGCAGCAGGTCCAGCTCGAACCAATTCTATTTCTGGACTAATGATTCATTTGAACCTTTGATTAAGCATTCTCTTTTGTTGAATTGAAACGAACCACTATTGCATTGCATAAGATACTAAAAATTTAATATCTGTCTTTTAAGATTCTAAAAAAAAATCATTCACTTTCTTAACGCTGCTAGTACATTATATTGTTAGGCATGTAGAGTCTGATTTATTTTTTGAGGGATCTGATTTATAACCTGACTCGTTCTAAATATAGTTGTTAATACCGTAAAGTATAGGTACATAACGGTTTGAAATAATATTAGTACACTAATTACTTAATTTTGTTTGGACCAAAAGATTGGAGGTAGTGGCCAATATCGGCCTATACCGAGTAATACCAGATGCATATCGGTCTATAATTATTATTTTTTAAAAATAACTTTTACTTATTATTTTGCATCTATTTTTGTTTGTTATTTTATACTTCTATTCAAGCATCAAATATAATGTAAAAGTAGAGTTCTAAAAGTAATCAATGTTAAATTATTGTTAAAAAGTTTACATGTTAAATTTTATCGCTTTCGAATTAGTTATCTCACTATAAATAATGAGATTAAAATTTAATTTTAATTAATTATTTAAAATATTATTTTAAATAAAATAATTATATTATACTAAATTATTTATTATTAAACAATATTATATATATAATATTTTATAACGATAAATTTGAAACGGTACCCGATATTTTACCTGTAATAGTACATATCATACCAATAAGAAAAATTAATACACTATTTGGTACGGTATTTAAAACTATAATTCTAAAAGTATTATGATTTAAAATAAATTTTTTGTGAAGCTTATTCTATAGAATAGAGGTTGGGGCTATTAGGCTTGAATCAGAGTGCTTATGGATAAGTTTCGTGGAGGCTCTAGGGCAACGCTCCCGAGAATTTTTTTTTATATTGTTTACATCATAATTAATATTTTCCTGTCAAGGATAATATTTTTTATTTAAAAATTTGTCAATATTTATAGACTTAATAGAAAATAATTTTATTATATAAATGACCTACCATATTTTATAAAATCTTAATAGAAATTAATTAAAATGCCCACATGAATTATTACTAAGAATGAAAAATGAAAATCAAAGAGAAAAACAGCAGTTAAAGAAAGTTAAAGAATGAACACTTGACATCAAAAGAGAGAATCTTACTTTAGAATAGTTATTAGTAGTTATAAGGAATTTTTTATAAAATTTTATAAATAGTTAGATTATATCTATTGTAAAAGAACCTTAATTTTATTAATGCACAACAAATTTTATTTTTCTTTTTTTTTTACTTATGTATTAGAAGTAGCGTAATGTAGATGGTTCCAGTTCTTTAAGAATCTTCACGAGAGGATGCTCAACATTTGCTAAACAACCGTAGGCGAGTGGCGGTATTTTTTTCTTGTAATCTTTGTTTCTATTTTATGAATATTAATAAAATTTTAATTTATTAGTTTTCGATCTTTTATTTTCTTACCACAATATCTTAGTTTGTTCGACCATTTTAAATTTCAATAAAATTTTGAAATCAGATATTGAATCTCCGTTCCATCGCATTTTTAACATGTCGATATCGATCTCGACGGAAAAAGATTATTTTTTGATAAACAAATATATATTTTTTTTCATCCGATTCTTCGCATTTATATATTTGTTGCTTTTGTTACAATTTTTAAATTTTTGTAATTTGTTTTTATTAATTATTTTTTTGTTTTATGCCGTAACAATCCATAGGTCATCACTCAGGATCTTCTCGTATTCATACGCATTCAAGAATGGAGACAGGATTTAAAATAAATACAATTTCTTATATTTTTTATTTTTGGTCCGGAAAACAATATTTTATGTTTACCCTATCGAAGAATCCAAGGGGTGACGTGGAATTTCTCGTGCATGTAAACCACGTGTCCAAATTTGCCAACTCTGAACCCCGCCGGCCGGATGCGTCTTGGGTGGAATGGACCCTCACCCACGCTATTTAGACTATTAAACTATTTATTTTTTTTGTAAAAATATAGTTTTTAAACTGTACTGTTTGATTTTTTTTAAAAATTAATTATTTTTTTATTTTTTAATTCAATAAAAAAATTAATATATATTTCAAATATCTTAATTTTTTAAAATAAAATTATTATAATATTTTTACATAAAAAATTTAATTCTACTCACAAAAATAAAAAAAATTGTGTCAATATCACAAATACTACTACTTAAAAATTAAAAATAAAAATATTTTAGATATTTTAATAAAAAAATAAAAAATTATTACAAAAAATTATCCCAAATACTCGTATTTTTTTTATTCTTCCTTTTTTAATAAAAAAAATTAAATTTCTTAATATCAAGTTTAAAAGTTATTCCAAACATGCACTTAGTCTATCTTGCATTACGTGGAGTTCGATTTTAAATATATTTTAATAATTAAATTTATTTATTATATAAAATTATTGAGTGTTATTTATATAAAAAATAACGATGACTAGATATTTGTAGTTAAATAATTAAATTATATTTATTTAATTATATTTTTTCAAAATATATTTGAGATTCAAACCCTTAAAATGTATTCCAATCTTGACAAAGATGTGGTCCAATAGCGCAATCGAAGAATATTTATTTAATTTTATATATACATATATATATATATATATATATATGAGAATTCGGCTCTTAAACTACACAGCAACATATAGTAAGATTTTAATTTAAAAAAGATTAATTATTCTTATAAGTTCTTAAAATGGTATATATTTAATTTTTAAAAAAAATTTAAAAGAGATAAACTTACATAATTTTAAAATATTCTGAACTAATACTACTATAATAATAAATTTTTGAATAAATTACACTTAGACCCCTACATACTTTGAATATATTCATGTCTTTTCTTTTAATTTCTAAAATATTACTATATTTTTTTATTTTACAAAAATGAGTAACATTTTAATTCTCTATTAATTAACCATTTATTTATTGACTTAACACAAAAACACGAGGTAATCATTAAATTAATTTTAAAAAACACTTTTATCCTTCTCCTCCTCTGCCACTGTTAACCCTTTTCCTCTGGGCCCTCTCCCGTAAGCCCCTTAACCTCATTCCCTCTCTCATCCTCTTCTTTCCCCCCAACTCCATCTCTACTGCCCCCTTCTGTGCTCTTGCGTTTGGCGGCACCATCGACGACGGCGCCGATTTTTGTTTGGGATTTGCCACAGTTTGTGACGGACGAGCTTATTGTGTATGTGTGTGTTTTTGTCTTTGTGTGTGTGTGTGTGGTTTTAGAATCACACCAAAGGAATTTGAAAAATTAAACTCATAATAAAGCTTAAATCAAAGAAAATGGAGGTTTTTTAATGGCGGTTGTACGGTTTCTCTTCTCTGTAAGATGATCAAAATCCCTAATTAGATCATCAAAGCCGATGATTTCAGAAATTGAGAAACTAGATTGAGAGAAATTGATCCATTTGAGAAATTGATTGGGTAAATTGCGATCCCGATCACCTACTCACCCGCATGTGCCAATAACTCTCCTTCAGATCTGAGACGGTAAGTCGAGATTTGCTGGTTGAGGATGGAAGATGTGGCGGGGTGGGACGGCAACAAGTGAGCGTCCATCGTCATTGATTTTGGATCCACTAAGGTTTCAACCAATAATTTGGAAGAATTAGGATTTGTCTATGAGAGAAAGAGATCGAGAAATTAGGGTAGTCCGCAATTGGATCCCTTGGACAATCAAAATCCCTAATTAGATCATCTTTTTGTGTGTGTGTGTGTGTGTGTGGG
>JAOTRH010000020.1:942698-954088 GCA_034768845.1 Heliamphora exappendiculata | reverse complement strand
TTTTTATAATCAAGTTTTTTAACATATTATTTCAATGGATAACATTGCTAATCTATTATATATTTTTTGTGGCACGGTAGATCTAATAAAATTTTATTTATACCTTCAACGAATTTATATCGTATTTTTAATTTATTTTATAATAATTATAGATATATCTTAAATTTCTTTTAATGACAGTACCTTTTATTTTATAAAACATATTGAGAATATCATTCATGAGAAAAATTAAATTAAGTAGCTATCAATACTTAAATTATTTAAACATATTTATTTTAAATAAAATTAATAATCTATTCTTAAAATTATATATACAATTAAAATAAATACTATACGACACCATTTATACATATCAAATCAATTTTTTTCATATATAATCTTTGTAATATGTTTTATAAAATAAATAGTTCAAATTATTAAAATAAATTTTGGGATAGAACTCTAAAATTTATACTATTCTATAAAAAGAGAACACTTATTTGGTGTTCCTTAATATTAAAGTTGTATGAATTATATATTTTTAAAATTAATATCTGTTTGTAATTGTCTATTTTTTATTTCTCTTTACATATTAGTCTCTAAATGCTCATTTTCTTTCAATTTATGTTCTGTGTTTTGTTTTTATTTTTTCATTTAATTATATATTAATTTTAATTTTTTATTTTTTAAAATAATTTAAATTGCACGCCCATCACTTGTATTTGGCGACGGTAGTAAATATAAAAAGTTCGTAATCTTAACCATTCGTTTTGGCAATGGCAAGCTTTAAAATTTACTTAAAATTTTAAATATATTAATTATGAATATTTTAAGCAAGTATAATAGAATCACAACGGGAACAGATTAACAGTGTGGACGAACAACGCATGCGTTCTCATGATAAGATATGTAGACCGCCGTTACACAGGAAAACCTAGGTGATACAGAATTGCTGGAGATATTCGAAGAGCGCGATTTGAGTCACCGGACAAGCCCTTGATGGAGGAGAAGCGTAAGGACGCTGGAAATCAACCAACGGCGAGCAATATCGTTGCCGGTTCCCCCACGACAACAAATCTATCGGAGGCGGCGACGGTGGTGGAGTCAACTTCTTCGCGGCGTAGAGGCGGAGGCCTGAAGAGAAAAGCCAGCACCGGTAATGGCGGCAACGCATCAACCCCTCCTACAACGTCGTCGAAGCGCCAAGCTCGTGAGAAGCCCTCGGCGGTCCCTCACCCTTCGATCCATAACGGTCCATGTACCAGAGCTCGCCAGTCCCCGAGCACTGCCGCTGCTCCGATGGTTTCTGTTGACGCGCCGTCGGATGCGGTTGTGAAAAGTGAGGCGGAGGCTGTGGCGCCGCCGGAGTCCAGTGCTCGAGGAGTAGTGAGGCTGGCGGAGGAAACCAGTGTGGTTGAAGAGGATTGGGAGGCGTTGGAGGCAAAGATTGAGGCTGAATACGAAGTTATTAGATCGCGCGATATTAATGTTCATGTGGTTCCAATTCCTGCTGGTGAGTTGATACGGAACTTGTCGAACCCTACTTTTTGTTCGTTTGGCTGAATTTCTTGGTAAGAAGTCGAACATTTTCTGTGGAAGATTGTTAATTTCTTGGAATTTATTTGTACATTGCAAACAAACTGAGGTGTTTAGGTGTTCATTCCAAAAAAATTGGGGAAAAAGAGTGGAACGCACTTTCCTTCTCTTGCTAGTTTCCGGATTTTATGGAGGTGTGAGATTTTTAGGGTTTTGAGACAATAATATTTAATTGAAGCTTTCTCTAAAGAAGACTATTCTTGAATCTCTCTCTCTCTCTCTCTCTCTCTCTACACACACACACACACACACACACACATACATATATGCAGTTAGACTGGCTATTAGAGTTCCTATAAAAGTTGTGGTCGATGGAAGGACAAATAGTGAGATTTGTATCTATGTTGTTACATTTCCAGCAATTATTTTGCTCTTTTGCATTATGGAAACTCTATTTTTGGGTGACATTCTTCTTGCTGCTGCTGCAGCTATTTCTGCAATTCTTCATTTATGGATAGTAATGCTTTCTCTTGTTGTGCAGGTTGGTTTTCTTGGACAAGAGTTCATCCATTGGAAGAACGAACATTGCCTTCTTTCTTCAATGGAAAGTCAGAGAATAGAACCCCAAAAATATATATGGAGATACGTAATTGGATTATGAGAAAATTTCATGCCAATCCCAATATGCAGATCGAATTGAAAGATTTGTCAGAGCTCTCCGTTGGGGAATTGGATGCCAGGCAAGAGGTGATGGAATTTTTGGACCATTGGGGGTTAATTAATTATCACCCATTTCCAGAGAGTGATTCTGCTACGGTGAATGCTGATGGTGATGGGGCAGCAAAGACGGATTCTTTGGTTGAAAAACTGTTTCACTTTGAAACGGAACAATCAGGGGCCCCTTTAGTTCCCAGAAATAATGCGATGACACCAACCGTGTCATCTGGGCTATTTACAGAGTCTGCTGTTGCTGAAGAATTAGCGAAGCCTGAAGGCCCACCTGAATACCATTGCAATTCTTGCTCAGCAGATTGTTCTCGCAGGCGCTATCATTGCCAGAAGCAGGTTAGACAGTCCCTAGAAGTTTGTTATTTTAATGTTGGATTACATATTCTGAAGGATGGACTCTCTAGCTAATTTCATTTTTATGAAGGTTTAATGATGCTCTAACCAAACCATCATGTTAATTCACTAGAAAATGGGCTGTGCCAAAAGGAACATTTTAATATTATTTGATAGTTTGATTTAAATATTTTTTTTTGACAACAATCAAAAGTAAAAAATTATTAAGAACAACTTATTAAAAAATTAACTCAATCACGATTTGAAAAACTCATTAAACTGCAATTATTTAGGGTGCTGGGTGATGGGGAGCAAGCGCACTGGGTGAGGGAGGAGAGGATGTAAGAGATGGAGGGAGGGAGGGGCCAGCAGTATCATAGAGAGGGAGAGGGAGAGGGAGAGGGAAAGTGTGCATAGCGAGCAGAGAGGAGAGAAAAAGTGAAGTTTTAAAAATTTGAAGACAATTAAAAATGTCTCAACTTTTGAAAGGGCTACATAGGGCAAAATGTTTCATGAATCATTCACAAGTAGATAATTGTAACAGTTTTAGGTAGAGTTGGTTAGAACTGATATGCTCCTTTGCATTGGAGTGAGGTCTTGAGATTTTGTTGCAGGATTCCATGTGTGGCTGAAGGCTGAAGCATACTTTAAATGTTAGTTTATTTAATTTTATAACCACAAATATTTTAAAACTAGTGAATTGTCCGTGTAATGGCACGGTTATATTTCATGGTAATTAATATAAAGGCATAATCGAATATAATTTAATGGTGGTGCAGCAATGGTGGTGGCACACTGATGGTGTGTTGAGGAGATAATGGAGGGAAGAAGGCAATGACTTTGTCTTAGAGAAATGAGTTTAAAATGGGAGTTAGTTTATTCAAGAGAAAGAAAATTTGAAATGTCTTTGTCAGAAAAAGAGAGGACAGATTTGAAAGGAATTTGTGAGAGAGAGGAGAAGAGGAATGAGCGAGAGCTAAAAATAGTAAAATTAATCTCATCTCAATTTTTTTATGAAGATTGTATCCTCACCATTAAAAGATATTTTCAATGAAAGCAAACAAGAGCTTTGTTTAGAGCATCTCTAACACTACTAGCCATTTTGGCTAGTTAAAAGTACAAAAAAGGTACTATCTCTATTTTGACTAGGTACTTTGTTATGTATGGACTCCAATACGATTCTCTATTTTAGCAAATTGTTTAAACTTTTAAATTTGCTTCGTATATTATTCTTTATATAATTTTGAGCATCTCCAACACAAATCTTTAAAATAGTTGGTCAAAGTACAATAAAAAGTACAATATCTATTTTAGGTAACCACTTTTTTAGCTATGCACTCCAATATTACGCTCTATTTTGACTATTCATTTAAACTAACTTAACAAATATTTAAAAGAAAAATGAAGATGAACACTCTATTTTTATTTTTTTTCTGATTTCTAGTAAAGAAATTATTTTCATGTATACACTGAAACACTACTTTTTATTTTAATTATTTATTTAAATTAACTTAATATTTTTTTTAAAAATAAAAATATATATGCCCAACAATTAATTTGTATTTTTCGATATTTTCCCTGCAGAAAAATAAAAACCAAAACAAAAAGTACAAAATAATTAAAAATCCCAAAGCACAAAAACCGGTTGTATTACGCATAACTTCATTCTCATACTTTACGGAGAGAGAGGCAAGAATGCAGGGAGAGCCTTTACCAGGGAAAATAATAGCTAGCGAGAAAGACTAGCCAAAAATAGCTAGCAAAAATAATTTTATGTATAATAGTTAACCTTTTAAAGAATGTGTTGAAGTTAAAAATATTCAACTTGACTATCTATTTTAGCCAGCATATCTCATTTAAAGAGCCTGTTGTAGATGCTCTTAAAGAGCCATGGAGGCTAGCTAAATTTAGTTATCTAAAAGAAAAATAGCCAAAATAAAGAGCCTGTTGGAGATTCAAATATAATATTGACTAGCTAAAATAGCTAACAAGCTCTTTTTAAGAGTTTGTTGGAGTTGCTCTTAGACCACAATATTATGAGTGTCACAATCCCAAATAGAGGTGAGAAAATCAAAATTTGCTAAAACTAAATAGTTGTTATAAATAAATAGTGAAAACTAAAAGTTAACTGGGCGCATATTTATCAATCAAGAAAACAGAAACTTTAAATTGGGAGTAAAACGAGCAACTTGGGATGGGGAAAGGACATGTTGACAAAGGAATAACAAAAAATAAATTTATTTATTTACCTAATAAAGCAGATGAATAATTTTACTTTTTATTAATTTAAATTGCGAACTTTATTACTATATATAATGTGAACTAAATAAAACTCAAACAAAAATGGCCTTGTAAATTTTTTTTTTGATGGTAAAATGGTCTCGTATTGAACCATTACATTTCTGCTTTTATATCAAGAAAGAACAGTCACCCGTGTGTTTTAATTTTAGGGCCCGATTGGCAACTAGCAAGCTAGTTTTTTTGTTTTTTTGCGTTTTTAGCTAAAAAGCTAAATTTGGTTTAAATTAGATTGTTCGATAACTTAACTTTTTTGAAGTTGGTTGTTTGAGTAAAAAACTAGCTTTTTGCTTTTTGTTTAACTGGACAATTTTTTTTTTTTATATATTTGATATTAATAATTATATGTAGTTGATAATGGTAGTAAATAAATTATGAATAAAGGGTATTATTGTATTTTAAAAGTTATTAGAGTTTGAATGGAATATTCTAAGAGTTAGTGTTTTGATATGACTTTTTGGCTTTTTAGCTTTTTTTCCAAACAGACTATGTTCGCTTTTTTGTGTTTTTAGCCAAAAAGCCAAAAAGCTAAAGTTACCAAATGGGTCTTTAGTGATTCGGAGTTGATAAACTCTTTTTGCATGGAAGTTTTCTTGCATATTTACATTTTGTCTTCTATTATAATTACGATACTTCCAAAAAAGCTGGCAACAATTGTGTTGTGCCACTGATTGGACAGTGGGAACTGATCATCTTAATGAAGTGATGTGGATTATGTAAATGTAGTCTGATGTGACAGATATCATAAGCCATTTGCCCATTCATTTCCTAGCCTTTCCCTTTTTCCTCGCGAAAATTTATTTTTGTCAATACCAATTTTGCCATATTTTGTTTAAGCTGAATTGATTTTTATAGTTCTATTAACTTAAAAGTCATAGTTTATTCCCTTTCCAATTGGTAATAGCATTAGGGAGATATATGTAGTTCTATACCGACTTTGGCTATTTAGAATATCATCCAATTTTGCCATATGAATTTGGCTAGTTTGAATACCATCCGATTTTGACATCTGACTTGATTAAAATAGAATGGAATTGGTGGCTTAGTTACTGTAAAAGGAATAAGAAGTTAATGCATTCAAATGGAAAATTAATGATTCTCTTACATTTAGCTTGCAATCTCACCGAGTTTATTGCACTTATAAAAAAAAAGCTGGTATTTGGGCTTCGGTTCTGTGGTGTATGCTTTTTACTGGCTGCATAAATCATGGAAACCAGACTGGAATTATAGGTTAGTATAGCAAAGATTGGAAGTGAAGAAATAGAAACCAACAGATCTTTGAGTGGTCTTATTTGGTTTTGTAGGTAGTTGGTCTGAGGAGGTAGAGCAGGGTGAACAGATGTATGTGAAAATGGGACGCACTTGATGACTCAAAACTGCTGGAGACGGAGAAGAACGAGCATAACCTTAGGAGAGAGAGAGGGAGGCAGTGGAGAGAAGCTTTTAGCCGAATAGCATAGCGAATGAATTGTAATCTGTAATCTTTGAAGAAGGATCAAGGACTCACTTATATGGTAGACAAGGTAGCCTACAGGTCGCTATCACAAGGGGACAAGTGGAGGCCTTTCCCTGTTGTTGGGCCAGAATGCCGTTTTTCTAGAGTGAACGATGTACTTATTATTCCTTGTGTCAATGGCCCCCTCTGTCTAAAGTTGGTAGAGTGAAGCCACTCTAAGGATGTGGGGCGAGCCAAACAACTCTTATGACCACTCACCTTGAGCCTCCGAGTCCAATCCTCCATAAATCCCGAGCAAGGTCTCCTATACCTTGCACCTAATCTTGGTCTCGTCAGGGAATCTTGCACTTGTTAAGTCTTGGAGAGATGAAATTGACTTAGGCGCATGGCCTTGGGTGAGTGAAGCGAGGTTGATCTGGAGCCACTTCCTGGCTGGGAGCCAACCCCTATACAGTAAGTGGTGTAGGTGTAGGGTTGGTTTGAAGCCAAACCCTCTTGTGTTTATCCTTGAAACCAGACGCCGACTTTGATTTTAGAGTGCAAACGGAGTACTGTTCGGTTGGAGAAAATCTCATTGGGCGAGTGGAGTAGGGTTGGGTCGGAGCTAACCCTTCTTACGCCACCAGAGCGGGGTTTTCATGGAGGCGAACAACCTAAAAACCACTGTTTCCTATGATCAATGATTGAGTAAATTGTACTTTTTCCTAGCATTATTGAGGTTGGGGAGAACCAATATCTCATGCAAAAAGTTTCTGGCTAGATTTTTGTTTGGCAAGTACTTCCAACCGTAAAACAAAGGCAGGGAGGGAGGGAAGACAGGTCCTGAACTGTGGGCTGGTAAAATGGGCTGGTAAAAATGAAGGATAGCAATAGGAAGAAGGTCAAATTAGGTTGGGAGAGAAGACAAGGTTGCCATAATTAATTAATACTTGTCTCAATGGCCAAAAATGATTTAGATAACCTTTTAAAATTTTAAAAATAAAATTATAGTGATAGTTTTTATGATGCATAAGTTGAATTTTCGCTCCTGGTTAGACGAACCATTTTAAAATTATCAGCACAATCATGGATATTTGACAAGGATTAAGGTTTCACAATGAGGCAATATAAAAACTAAAACAGATTCCCATTGGGATTTTGATGCGAAGTGTACTTGAGGGTGCTGGCATTTTTGTTTGTGGCCAAGCAAAAATTGACTCTGAAGACAATCCTCCTCCTTGTAAATGCATGTGGCTCCAAATGTAGCTTATATTGCTCTTACTTTACATGCTTGTCAGCTTATGCATTGCTCAGTCCTCTCTCTCTCTCTGTGGAAAAAGTATGCATTTTATAACCCAGAAAAAGGATATTCATTGAAGCTTAATACGCTCTCTAGGGCAACACTTCTTCAAAGGGGCTGAAAACACACCTAGCCTACATAAAAGTAAGTCTCACAGCCTGAGATACTAGACACAAAAGTGATCACACACTATGAGTAACATCACTAGCTTTTCTTTCCCTCATTCCAACCCAGCCCATTGTTGACCCTCCAATTCGTCGATCAAATAGCCCCTAATGTCTCAAATCTGTTTTTCCTACATCAATAAGCACCTCTAGCACTATGGTCGTGGCTATCTGAAGCCGCTCACACAAGAGCATTGCAGCCAAAAGGTAGGTGGCTAAGCTTCCATTTTCTCTCTCTTGAAGCTCTATATCAAACGAAGAGATACTCGTTGTAGCAAGTATCCAATGGAGAACCAAAACATGATTCTCTGTTTTGGAAGATCCATAATAAGGAATAGCCACAACGGATTTGGATCCACCATACCCACTGCTTACCAAAATCCCAGTTCAATCGGATGAATCTGACTTGATGATCTGGCAAATAATGGCAATTAGGATTTGTCACGAGTGTGAGTAGGGTTTGATCAGGAAGGAACTGAAGTGGGGGAGAAAGATGGTGCTTGAATTCCTAGGGAGAGGTAATTTATCCATGGAAGATAGAATCCAATCGAGCCAATCCACAAATACACCAAAGAAAGGGGCTCCCCATGCCAAGCCTGAACAGAAGACAAGAAATCCAAAAAAGAAGTTCCCTGTGCTAAAAAAGGCAGCTAACTAAGAACCCGCCACTATGTTCCATCTTGAATAATTGACTTTTAAAACCAATATTTTATTTCATCCACCTCTTCACAAGCCCAACCCTGTCCTATCTTACTACTTCCCTTACTGAACTTCCCTCCTGACTTTCTCTCTCTGATTTTTAGGGAGAGAAGCTCCCCCCTTCCCCACCTCAGCAAGCTGATAGGTGCTCAATCCTCTATCTGAAAACAATAATAATACAATTCTTTTTTTGTTGCCTCCAATGGCAAAAGCTCAATCTGCATAGTGTGACTTTGTAAGAATGTGGGTTGTAGTTGGAGCAGCCACTTCCTGATATAATGCAAAGGATAGGTCTATTTCCATCCCTTTCCCTCCCAACAACCTTAATTAACAGGGACTAACACAGTAATCTGTTGCAAAAAACATTCATCGTTAATGGTAGCTTTTTTCTTTTCTGGGGTAAGTCTGCTGTTATAATATCATTTGCAGTACCTTCTAATCATCAATAGATGAACGATTAAACGCTAAATGGCTTGAAATCCTTTGTTTCATGAGTCCTCTCCCTTTTTCTATAATTTGGGTTGGTTAACCCACAATTTACCATTGCAGTGTGGCCCTTAGAGACTAACAAGCCTAATGTCTTGTGTTGTTTTAATAGTCATTGAATTCTACAATTTTGATGGGAAAACTGCAATAAGGTTTTATAAAGCAAAATACAAGCACTATTTTTTTCCCGGTAGGTAGAAGTTACATAATGGGCTACCCTGGCACATGATCCTGTAACCTATTTGAAAGAAACTTACAATCACTTGAAGTCACACAATGGGCTACCCTCTTACACGATCCTGTAACCTATTTGAAAGAAACATACTGCAATTGAGAAGCCAAATGTGTAGCATCTTCCACCACAACATCCGCTTGAGCATGATGAAGTACTTTCTTCGTGAGCATTTGGACCACCTGCAATGTGTCACCTTCGATGTTAACCCTTTGCAAAGTTCAACTGCAATCAAGACTCCAAAGCATGACAAAGGCAACAAAATCGTTGGCCACATTCTGCCGAGGAACAGCTGCAGCAAATAATACCTCTCCCTTTTCGTTCCTAACCACTAGACCAATGCCACTCTTCCTTCCAGGCTCTTGCACATATCCATCTACTTTCAATTTAACAAGTCATCCCTTGGGACCTGCCATTGTTGTGTAGTAGCTGTACGGGTAGCAATATTGCTTCTGCTTCATGCTCAAGTGGAAAACAAAAGAGCACCGCTCGTCAAAACTAGAACCCATCACACTCTTTTACTTTCTATTTTTTTTCTGCCTCATGATGGAATGTATGCCGAAATCAAACTTGATTCTATTAATCAATCAAAATTATTGATCAATAAATAGTTTCCTTTTTTCTCCTTTTATAGAAGTTTTCGAGTATGCGATGGAAGGTGGTGTGCGCTAGAAAGGGAGAGATAAATGGAGAGAGTTTTGCCTCCCCTATGATGATCAGGCCTGGTTTATTGAATCACTTTTGTAAACATTCTTTACTACAATTCAATGAGACATCACAATCCAAAAGTAGAGACATGGAATTAGATATATTACAAGCATATATCACTTATGAAATAATAAATATGTTGCAAGTGTATATCATTATTGTGAATTTTGAAAGAAGCAATTATGGATCTTCATATCAAATCATGGAGATTTTTGAGGTTTTTGAAGTGAGTATAGGTAGGAATGCATTCGTTAATGAAACGTATATTTGACAATACACGTGTTATGCATGATGTGGAAACTGTGCGCTGCATGATGTGTGACTCCCCTCCAACACAATTTGTAAAATCCTGACCATCCATGCACTTTCTGTGGCCAGTTTCTGTCTCTCTAGAATTAATGCACGTAGACAACACAAATGATTCAAATAATGTGATACTCGACCAAGGTTATCCAACCAAATGTAGTTCAATATGCGGATGGAAACCATTCAAATGTAAGCATACGTACAAAAGAAGTTCAAATACATATTTAGAAACCAATGAGTCCACCAATTATATTATACAATAACCACTCCATTCAATACATATGGAGTTAATAGGTGGCCCAAACCATGGTATCAATTGTTTCTCTGTATGATGATTTAAATTTCACTTGCCATTTTCCAGATTACTTTGTCTCTTGATTTGAGAAATTTCTAGATCAATTATAAATGTTTAAATCTCCTTTCTCATTGAGAAATGCTCTACAGTCAACATAATCCCATTTCTTACCACCTTTTCTCTCTCCTTGACATAAGCAAAGTGGTCTCACAAGCATGTATTAATGGTGGCCCCACCTGTGTTAGCCAAAAAATGCATACACTTTACTGGTTTACATTTTGGAATACACTGTTTCGAAACATGGCACAATTTCATTTCAAAACGGTAAATTTAGGGATCAAAGGCAATCCCTTCAGTTTTTCCTATTTGTTTTCTTAACATTTTTGGCAGGGGAAAAGATTAAATGCAATAAGCTACAAACTAGAGAAAGTGGAGATTTGGTGAGACAATGTGGAAAAGTTGGTTATAAAGCTTCCTTGAAAATGTGTTCCACACAAATAATTTGTAAAATTATTATGTTGTATGAGATGTTTTTGCTTGAAATTAGCATATGTTATTATTGTAAGTTTGTAACTTATGCAAGCCTACTTCAATTGAGGCATGCGGTGTACCACGTTTTTGTTCCTCATACCGAAACAATACACGTTGCAGGTAATATAGGACCCCACTACCTTGTGACTAGGTGTGGAAAAATAGGATAATGAACAGTATTATGCTGATTTATGTGTATTTATAACTAATAGCTCTTATTTATGTGATTTTAATATTTATGTAGATATATGATTATTTAAAGGGTAAATTGCATTCACCTCTCCTAAGGTTTAGGAAAACTTCAAGAACCTCCCTTGAGGTTACTGAAATGACACTGCACTCTCTTCTATTTTATTGTC
>JAOTRH010000020.1:926582-938475 GCA_034768845.1 Heliamphora exappendiculata | reverse complement strand
TTGTGTCTTCTATGGTCTTAAGCAATCTTCTCAAACCTGATATGGTCGTTTTCAGTCTAATGTTTCCCATATTGGTTTTCATCCCAGCGCGTATGATTTGGCCATGTTTATCCGTTATACCTCTGCTGGTATTGTGGTTCTATTCTTATATGTAGATGACATAATCATTATTGATCCTGACACTACCACTATTTCTGACGTCAAGCAACATCACTTTCAAGAGTTTGAGATGAAAGGCTTGGGCCCTCTTCGGTATTTTCTTGGTATTGAGGTGGCTACTTCTCCAAAATGCTATCTTTTCTCTCAAATTAAGTATGCCCATGAGGTTGTTCACTATGCACACCTCATTGATGACAAAATTGTTGAACTCCCGTTGAACTGCATGCTAAGTTTTCTTCTACTAATGGTGTGCCACTTGAGGGCCCTTCTCTTTATCGGGAGTTAGTTGGGTGCTTGGTTTATCTCATAGTGACACACCCTGTTATAGCTTATGTTGTTCATGTTAATCAGTTTGTCTCGGCTCTACACTTTACCCACTTGGCAGTTTTACTCCGTATCATTCGCTATGTTCGGCACACTATCTTTCAAAGTTTGTTATTATTATCCAACTCCTCGTTGACTTTTTAGGCATATGCAAATGCCGATTGGACTTGTGATGTCTCCGATAGGAAGTCCACCGCTGGTTTTTGTGTCTTTCTTAGTGATTCTCTTATTTCCTTAGAAAGCAAGAACCGGTTTGTGATAACACTTTCCACTGCTGAGGTTGAATATCGGGGCATGGCCCATGGTACTGCTGAAATTGTCTGGCTTTGGTGGCTTCGCTCTGATTTGGGTGTACCCTCAACGTCTCCTACTTCTTTATACTGTAACAATAAGAGTGCCATTCAGATTGCTCGTAATTCTGTGTTTCATGAGCGTACCAAACATATTGAAATTGATTGCTACTTTGTCCGTTAACCATCTTCAGTTTGGCTTACCATTTGTTTCGCTCACCTTGTAGCATTTTGATTTTTTCACCAAGACTCGTACTGCAGCTCGTTTTTATTTTTAGTTGGACAAACTCTCGCTGCTCTCTAGGCTCGCATCATGAATTTGAATGGGGGGAGGGGGTGTGAGAATATATTATTAAGATATTTATCTATTATTAGGATTATCAGAATATACTATTATTATTGGGATATTTACCCATTATTAGGATCTTGTTTCCTACTTAATCTTATTACCATTATTAGGGTTTTTATAGCTCCATATATTTGATGTATTCTTTCATTGTTATTCAAGCCTTTTTGGATTATTATGCAATAGTAGTAGTTTCTTTCTTTTGTTACATATCATGATATATTCTCACCCTAATGAAGATTTTTAGATTTTAAAGTGAAATTTATCCTATATTTTGTGATATCTCAAGGTATCTCTTGTGATATATCCACTCTGATTTTCTGGGCTCGGTAACTTTTCATATTGCATCATTCTAATTGTCTTATGTATAAATAAAAAATTCAGTTGCTTATCTAAAAAATAAAAAAAATAATAAATTCAATATCTTATTTTATTATTATAGCTTTGTTGAACAAACCATCTGTCTATTTCCTTCGTTTTAAGGCACTTTCACACCCTTGTTGAATTTCTTTCCTTTTGGTGTTTTTCTGCATTTCATGTTCCTATGCTGCTTACTTGTTTATTTATGTTTTTATGGCCCTCCTTTTTATCAGATTTTAATGGTGTTTTGAAGCTTCTAAAAATTCCATGCATGTATATTAAGTACATCTCCCAATGACTGAATTGTGACATGAAACTGTTTAAACTTTAAAATCTTTAGCTGGTTTGATGTTAGAATTAATTAATTAATTTTATTGCTGTCTTTGTTTCTTCTTGAAACGTTATCTGTCTGCTGATTCTGTCCTCATTGCGCAGGCAGATTTTGATTTATGCAATGAGTGCTTCAATAATGGGAAGTTCGACTCTGATATGTCCCCAACGGATTTCATTGTCATGGAGCCAGCTGAGGCTGCTGGTTTAAGTGGCGGGAAGTGGACAGATCAGGAGACCCTCCTCCTCCTTGAAGCGTTGGAACTCTATAAAGAGAACTGGAATGAGATTGCAGAGCACGTTGCTACAAAAACAAAAGCTCAATGTATTTTGCATTTTGTTCAAATGCCAATTGAGGATACTTTTATGGACTGCGATGATGAGAATGATTCTGGTCTCAAAGAAAATGAAGGTCCAGCCACAGCAAATGATGATTCTTCTGCTTCTAAAGGTGCACCTGAAACAACAGAGAGTAAGACTGCTGCAGATGAAAATCGGCCCGAGTCTTCTCCAATGAAAATTCCAAAGCCCAAGGATGCCGGTGAACTGAAAGTTGGCCAGGAAACTAATGAGAACTGTGCATTGAAGGCACTCAAGGAAGCATTTGAAGCTGTGGGCTCGTTCCCTCCACCTGGAGGCCAGTTTTCGTTTGCTGATGCAGGAAACCCTGTTATGGCATTGGTTAGTTGGAGCTTATATACTGAAAAATGAATAACTGATTTAATGAAATGGCACTCTGAAACTCATTAAGATGAAATAGTCTTTTGTGGCTTGGTTTGGCACATTGCAATGATTCTAGACCCAGCCGAGGTTTAAAATGCCAGCACATACCAAGTAATGTTCCTTCTACATCTTTGTACGACTGCATAAAGCAGGTTGTATTATAAACATGTAGGATAAAATAATTCCTGTTTTAGCATTCTCTGAAGGTCTTCCTGATTGGTACTAGAAGTGTAAAGCTTCAAGTACTTGAGCTTAGAATTATGCTGTTCTAGCCCCTATGCACTTGCTCCTCTTTTCTTTTTCTTTTTTCTGGTCGTCTTTTACTGCCTTACAGGTAGAGAAAAAAATCTGCTGATGAAAATTCTGAGGAGTCGTGACTGCTAGATTTATTAGGATTATTATTATTATTATTATTATTATTATTATTATTGAAGTTGGCATAAAGAATCATTCAAATTTGTTTTCACGCTTGATTTGGTACATGCTGATTTTCTCTTCCTCAGGCAGCATTCCTGGTAAGATTGGTGGAACCCAATGTGGCTGCTTCCTTGGTCCGTACTTCTATAAAATCCATCTCTGGCAACGCTTCCAGCATGCAGCTGGCTGCAAGGCACTGTTTTCTTCTGCAAGACCCACCAGGTGGCATTAAGAAATCAGCTGATTCTGAAAGGTTTGTGAGCTAAGTAGTTGCTTTATAATTTGAAGAAGCATACAAGTATTATGTCTGATGTTAAATATAAGATATGCAGAGCTGTTGCTGAGACGGTTGATCATGATGCTGAGAAGAATGAAAAGCAGAATAAGGATCAGAAAGAGGAAAAGTCTAACTCGGTATTGGACCGTGGTGACTTATCAAGTGGTCACTACAGTGAAAAGGACAAAGATTCTGTTAGAGAAGGGAAGGTGCTGCCGATTTCTTCTAATAATGGATGCAGAGAAAAATCTTATACTAGAAAAGATTCACATGTGATAGGTGCTCATCAGGAGGAAGGGCTTATTTCTACAAATAAATCAGATAACCCAGATTTGCCAAAAGACGTAGTGACAAGAGGTGCCAAAGAATCAGATAACTCAGCACCCAATGCAGAGATTCAGCCGAGTTCTTCTGGGAAACCGGATAAACCTGATTTCCCAAAAGACACTTCGGAGAGTTCTGCAAAAGAATCAGATCACTTGACACTCGAAGAGATTACTTCAACTTCCGCAAAGGAATGGCCCTCACATTTTACAGAGGCTACAAAGAATGCAGGTGTGGTTCCTGATTCTCTTCCCTCATAAAAGAAAAGGGCTGAGCAACTGATCATGTCAAATTCAATTACTGAGAATGAAACAATGCTGGTTCTAGTTTGGGAGTTGCTTTTGGATGTCATAGTACAGTCCAGATCTTTGGATGAAATTTGGAAATGTAGTTCAAAATCAAGAACTAATGAATCTTTGAGGCAAGCTTTTGGGGGAAAACTGATATCAAAGCCTATAGAATAAATATTCTCATGGGAATGGATGGGGAAGAAGAATTGTAAGAGAACTTCTAGACCTAGTTTTCTACACAATTGGGAATGTATAGAAAATAGAATAGATGCAGACCATGATTCATGAATTTCTCCATTATGGATAACATACTGATTAAAAAGGAATTGCAGTATGTCCCTAATATTTTTCCTTCTTTTTTTTTGGACTGTTTGGGGAAGGGAATGTAGTCGAACAGTATTTGTACCAAGTAAACCATGCTCTTTTCTGATTGGATTTCCGGTTTTATTTGCTTCATGCAGGTGAAGAAGAGTTAAAAGATTGTCATGAGAACCAAGATCCTTTGGAGAACAAAGATTACAACATTGATAAGTTGAAGCATGCTGCTGTTACTGCAATCTCAGCTGCTGCAGTGAAAGCAAAGCTTCTTGCTGACCAGGAAGAAGATCAAATTCGACAACTTGCTACATTATTGATTGACAAACAGGTACTGCCATGGTCAACCAATCTTCATGTGTTTCGTCTTTTACTTCGGTGAATGTTCAATCTTTTCAGAGATTTCTTTAATTGCAGTTACACAAGTTGGAAACCAAATTAGCTTTCTTTACCGATATGGAGAGTGTGGTAATGAGGGTTAGGGAGCAAATGGAAAGGTCAAAGCAGAGGCTTTACCAAGAGCGAGCACAGATAATTGCATCTCGTCTTGGCTTTTCGGCTGCACCATCTAGACCCATGCAACATTCGTTACCTATCAACAGAGTTGCAATGGGTTTTGCGAACTCAGCAGCAAAGCCTCCTATGAGCATGACCTCTCAAAGGCCACCAATTTCAAGATCTATGATGACCTTATCTCCTTCTACTTCGAACACATTTGTAGCTGCTACTACCTCAGCCGGAAATCCATTTAGGCCTACGAGCCAGGACAAGAATTTCTATGCAACAAAGTAACTGTTATTCAAGAACACACCGATGCCACCTCGTTCATGCTTTCAGGTTCTTCGCAACCGATTTTCTACGAAGTGAGTATGTCATTATTATATTATTGATATTTATGTAAGTTGTAAATTGCCGTGGTCAGCATCTTGATATGTTGCTTGGGAGGCTTGAAATTCGGCAGTTATAATTTGGTCCAAATGGCCCTGAAATGTGATTCTTGAATGTAGAGCTGAGGTCTAGGTATGGAAGTTTTCTGAACAGTCTAAAGGGTTTCATAAAATCTGGAAATTTCTTTATTTTCTGTTTTTCCTTTTAAGATGATTTCTTGATAATGATTTTGAAATAGCCTATCACAGATGATGGTTTTGAACTAAGCTACTTTTTTTTTTCTTCTGAATTTCCTGATGAAACCCCAAGAAAATTGGATTTTGTGGTGTTCGACCGAAGTATTTGATTGCAACTTCGTGTTGAACAATATAGATAATGGGGAAAGCATACGATATTTTAGTTTGCGAGGCTCATTCATGTTGCACTTGATTGCAATTATTATTTATTATTTTTTGTTTATATTTTTTTTCACTCACTGTCCATATCCACCACCTACCTTTCTGTGATTATTCGTTGTTCCTTTTCTGAGCTCTTAAATCTCAAAAGTTCTCTCTAGTTTGGGTGGCAAAGCCATTCTAGATAACCAGCCATGGTAGTTACATGCCCGGCAGTTTAAAGGTTACTAGGAGTCTAGGACCAACCGTTGTGTTTGACTCTTGTTGGTAGCGCTTTACCGATACTTGTGATTTGCGGGTAATTGTAGGTGTATGGAGGTTTATCCCTCAAGGGTGAATATCAAAGGTCCAGGATTGAGGGATTCTTCCGTTGATCCTTGATCATAAGTGCAAAAATTGGGTTACATACATACATGCATGTAGGATTTCATTTGGATGTAAATTTCCAACCACCCCCCGCCCTCTCTCTTTCTCTCTCTGGACAGATTAACAAATTGCAGTATGTTCAGTTTGGTGACTGGGTTGGATGAAGTCCTGAAGATCACGGGTGAAGAAAAAAACACAGAATGGATCTGCTTTCTTTGTGGGGTCACCTGTGTTTCTAGCTGCTGTTGGTTTTCAGAATAAAAAAGAAAAGGTCAAAGAAAATCACATTTCTTGGTCCTCCGTGTGGAAGCAGAAGCAGAAGCAGAAGTAGCAGCAGCTGCAGCCTTCTTTGAAGACCGGATTTTGTAAGCTTACCTTCTAGTTCTGGACCCATTTTCTTTAGTCAGCGACAAGGGTATTTACCGCTACCTGAGGTTAATATCTGTAGAAAATGTCTGTAGTTTATCGTAATATCCATATTTGAACTTTATGAGAAATATTGCATGATGCAAGGAATGTCAGTGTGTAAGGAATATGAATAGATGATGTATTTTTGTTCTTTTTTCTTTTGCATGTGTCTGTATTTTATTAAGGGCTGAGTTTGTTTTGGGTTTCCCCTCAGTAGGGTGCTGTTGGAGCCTGAGTGATCCACGTGGGTTCTAGCTTCCCAATAGACGGCTGCTGTTGGAGCCCGTGGGACCCATAATCTAAACCTGTTTATTTTGTAAATTTTAGTGTACAAATTATTTATATAAAAAATTAAGTTGATTGAATATTGTTAAATATTTAAATAAAATATATTTGTTTTACTAATAAATAAATAATAACCTACGAGTCTCGTATTGTGAATGTGCTAGTTTATGTTGGATTACATCTATAAATAGAATTCATCATCAACAAAAACTGGATGCTATTCTTACCTTTAATGCATTTTATCTTATCTATACACTAGGAGAATCTTGGGAATGCTAATTACCTTTTTCATAGGAATTTTTAAAGAAATTGGTGGAAAATTATTAGGTATCACTGTTATTATTATTATTATTATTATTATTATTTTATGATGTCTGTATTATTATTTATGTAATGCATTCAATAAATAAAAATATTAAATATTTATTATTTTTGTAATAGTCTTAGCCCAATATAAGTGGATGAATTTTTTTTATTTATTTGGAGTGCATTTTGCCCCATCCCTAGGTGAAAACATCATAATATATATGTATATATACACCCCCACATGTTTTGAAACAACTCAATAATTATCTTCTTTTTTATCATATAATTATATTCTTTTCTGAATTCAGATCATCTTAATTAGAAAAATAAAAATAATGATTAAAAATTAATTTTAAAAAGTTCAATAAAAGACTTAAGTAAACATAAAATATACTTAGGATTTATTTCTCATTTTTGCTTTTGCTAAAAAAATTTTATATAAATTCTTACTTTTTTTAAGTCCCTCTCAACGAAAAAAAGACAGAAAACTATAATAAATAAATTAAATCATTAAAAACAAAAACTAATAATAAAAAATGATGGGAAAAAATCATTAAAAATGAAAATTAACAATAAAAAAAAACTAATAAACAATTATTTCAAAAGAGATTAAATGGTTTCGCCCCTCCCAAATAGCTTGGATGTACCATGTGCTGATGTAACCGTTTCTTGTTTTGAGATTGATAAGGAGCCAAAAAATACTGGGGAACAAAACGATGGTTCCCAATATAGCAGTTTTCAATCGCAAGGGAACAAAACCATGGTTCCCACTACACCAACTTCAAAAGACACGCACATTTTTTGATACGTAAACAACACAGGTAAGCAGCAGAAATAGTTTGACAAGCAACGAGTGTTTCACTTACCATGCGAATTAGCAAGTCAAGTCCTCCATTAACACACACATGATAAAATGCAAAAAACAGAAAAAGAATAAAAAAAAAAAAAAAATAGACGAGGAAGAAGAAGAGAGAACAGAATCCACGAAAAAAGAGTCCCTAATATTCTACGGCAGGTTTTCCAAATAATAACAGCACCTGTACTGTGACTGCGCACCTCCTAAACCCAATAATTTAACCATAGGAAGGAAAGTATGAACCAGACGGTCTTATGATATTAATACATCTAACTTGCACCAAACAGAGGTTACACATACAAACAGGTTCGAGCAGTACTCAAAGGACCAATATAGTTCCTCATGTAAACACTAATAATGTACAGGGGTAACATCAAACAAAACGAAGAAAATGACAAATTGCAGCAATATTTTTTACGGTGTTCCCGAGAATTTTTAGTGTCATCCGAAGAAAAAATCAGATAGTAGATTTAGCACTCACATCCAGTTGACCTCTGCTGACTGCTGCTTCCAACATCAATGGTGTCTGGAAGGTATCTTCATCCCGTAAATAGTTCCAACCAACCAAAGCAACAAGAAATGCAGGAACAATTTTTTTTTTGGGTGGGGTGGGGGGAAAGAAAAAGTGTAGTTAGTACCAATTGAGATGTATTATCAATTATTCTAGACCCACAGAAGCAACCACAAATAATGATTTCAGTCATCCATATGCACGTAGGACCCACAATATATGTAGACTCCACCAACACACATCATATATATATATATATGAATGGTTGAGATCATTTCTGGTGGTTGACTTTTGTATACCTAGATTTTTTCATGTATTATTTCAAAAAGAGCATCTGAGAATTTTGGTGGGTTAATATCCATGGAAATCAAAAAGTATATTGTGCATCTCAGATTCTCATATATGCTTGAATCATCTAACTGCGATCAATTGAGGTGTTCTTAAAGCTGACAGGAGATAGTCAAGAGTGCCAATCATTTTCTGTTATATCTGCACAGCAGACT
Source organism: Heliamphora exappendiculata (assembly GCA_034768845.1). Lineage (NCBI taxonomy): Eukaryota > Viridiplantae > Streptophyta > Magnoliopsida > Ericales > Sarraceniaceae > Heliamphora > Heliamphora exappendiculata. The sequence goes on along the minus strand of JAOTRH010000020.1, from coordinate 929,802 downwards.
ACTAAGAACTTATGAAGTGGGAAAAGTTAGGATAATTTCCATGTTCACTGATGTGGTTTAATTCTTTTTATTTATTTTTTACTCACATTTCTTCCTCCTCCCCACTCTTCAATGCGTTCTTCGCTATGCACTGGAAAGCTTCTTCAACATTGATGCCCTCCTTGGCTGAGGCCTCAAAGTATGGAATATTCCCTTTGGAGGCACACCAAGCCCGAGCCTTTTTCTCGGAAACCTGTATATATTTATGAAAAGCAGTATCTTGATATCAGAAACGAGAGAAAATCATATCATTTTGGAAAAGCTATGGCAAATCTAAAAGATTAAAAAAAATACACACTAACCACTCTACTATTCCCACCATCCACATCAATCTTGTTTCCTATAACAACAAATGGGAAATTTTCTGGATCCGAAGGGCTTGCCTGCATGAGAATACTCAAACCATCATATTAAATCCATGGCTCATCAATTCAAAATGCTAGATTTTACACCACCACTACAGACAAATTTTTAATCCATGCTAATTAATTTAGCTCCTTATGCCAATGCTGCAAAATTTGTTTTCTATGTCTATAGGAGTTGGGGAAAAGAGAAAACATGAATGCACAAAGCACCTAAGTAAAAACTCGAAGTTGGCCCATGAAACCTTTTTTTCTAGTTATCTCAGTATGGAGCCATGTTCTTGGTGAAGTAAAATGAAAGCAAGTGACAAAAAGAATTGAGATCTTTCTACAACTTTAAAAGAAAGAATTTCACTAACAGGAAAAACTCTGAAGTTTTATATACTAGATATTATTGTGTAGAAATATCAAAAGTCCTTAAAGCATACAACGGCCATCAATACCTGAATGAGGAATTCTTCCCTCCAGTTGTTTAGGTTGTCAAATGACTTCATCACATTTACATCATATACAAGAACACAGCAATCAGCTCCGCGGTAGAAAGCAACGCCTAGGCTTTGAAATCTTTCCTGGCCAGCTGTATCCCAGATCTGCCAAAACAACAAGTGAATTCAACCTAAGGTAATTAAGTACACTAAATTTAACTATAGAAATGACAAGGCAAAATAACTTAGCTGTAAACAAGAGAGCATTTGCATGAATGGCGGTGGGGTCTTAAAACAAATTAGGATCAATAATGTGACAAACAGAGAGACTCTGCTTATGCCATACAATAGTAAATGCATGCCAACATCAACAAAATTATTCATAAAACAATAAAATAATAGCACTCAGTCTCTGTCCCACAATAAAACAGAAGACGTACAAGTAAATAACAGTCCAATTCATCAAATTTTACGAAATTGTTGACAGCTTGCTTCCCTATTCAAACTAGAGGTTAGAAACTCAAAATTTTAACAAGACCTCTTTCAAGAATAAGTGTGTCAATCAAAGCTAGCAGTTCCATTGCAAGGAAGACTGCATGCTTCATATGACATTAACACAATCAGGCCTGTGTCAAATTGGAAAAGAAATGCATACCTAAAGTGATAAAGGAAAAGGTACTTTTTAATTTTGACATGAAACATAATTGCCCAGAGAAGCCTTTCAGTCCAAAAGTGCTATCAGTAAAGTGAACAACTAGCATAAGAAGCCAATATTTATTCAATGTTGGTGAAACCACCTCGATTATTCATCTCGACTTGTTGAGAGAGCACGGCTACCATTGGGATTTTCACACGCATTGGAAAAAAGAAGTTAGAAGCTACTAGCTATGGTTGAAAATGAGAAGACACCAATCAACAATTCATTTTTATTCATATTCAAAGAGGGATTAATGACATGAGCCGTCTTTGAATGTGTCCTATTATGATGCTAGTTAGGAATTGGAATCTCATTTCTAGTGCCACAGTATCTAGAAATGCAAATGTTACTAACTTTGTTTCCACATTTCAATAAATAAGACTGAGGAGTAATGCTTATAACTTGCTGTTTGGACCAAAGTTAACCACAAAAGAGAATGTCCACGTAACGTAGAGAGAAAAGAGGTAATGGGATAGTTAGTTATTTTTAGATAATTAATCCTTATTTTATGGAGTGATGGCTGATTACATGGCGATATTATCTCATAAATATTTAAGAGTTACGACAATTAATTATATCCCTATAATAAAGAGAATGGTTGATGGATATAATTATATCTTGAAGATAGTGCACATGTTGAAAAGTGGGTTGGACTTAGTGGAACATGTGGTATTTTAGATGGATTTGTTCACGGTTAGAAAAAAATAAGGGAGAAGATCACAAAACCAGCTTACGAATGGTCTAGGACGGTTAACCCCCAACTGACTCTACTAAGGTAGTGGATTGTTTGACCTGTCTTAAATTGTCATGGTGACAAAAAGGTACTGAGAAAGAGATTGTAGAGATTGAGGCAGACAGATGTTTGCCCTGCCTAGAAATAGCCCAGAATACAAGCCTAAGAAGGAACAACCAGTAACTTCTCATCAGATCACTCTGCTTAAGCATTACCAAACGAGTTCAAGCACAGACAATGAGCATGGAGGTCAAAGAAAGGGCTCTAATAAAATTCAAGGCTCATATCACGACCACCAAACTGCTCTACAACATGGTGTTCATTTTGCCAAAGAATTCCATGGTCAAGAAAGGTTAACCTCTTCCATGAAAGAAAACATAGAAGAAAGGGGGGAATCTAGAGTTTTTTCGCGAGCCATCCAAGACTGAAGCTAAGCCATCCAGACTTGAAGTGTTGCCCTCAGTAATTGTCTTGAAGGATACTGGGCAATATAAATGCTCCGGTTCGTCTGTTAGCGTTATATCTCAAGGCATCTCGATGGTTTTCTATTGCTGACAATGGGGTTGCTGCGAACCTAATGCCCAAGACAAAGCTGAACAAATTGGAGGAGACAAAAAACTAATCTCTTGCCGTTAAATGACAGCATCTCAGACTTTGTAGGACGAGGTATATATTTCCTGGCAGTGTGGTGATGAACCTTGCGATTAGAAATTGAAGGCTCATCTTGGCCTTTGTAAATTATGCAGAAGCTAAATTGTACGATAAAAACATTAGCTAGTAAAGATTACAAATCTGGAAAAGCACGTACTGGCCGAAGTCATTAGCAATTGAGAAGGCCGTACCACTGCAAGCCATGCTGGCCAAGCTAACAGCCTAACTGACAGGGAAGGCCATACGCGGTAAAATTCTATTCTACATAACCGCCAGAAGAAGAAGAAGAAGAAGAAGAAGAAGAAGAAGGAGA